>JBCEWB010305029.1:1406-41127 GCA_039654565.1 Peronia peronii | reverse complement strand
AGATAGATAGATAGATAGATAGATAGATAGATAGACAGATAGATAGATAGATAGATAGACAGATAGATAGATAGATAAAATGAGAGAAAGGGACACAGAGAGAGAGAAGAGAACGAGAGAGAGAGAGAGAGAGAGACAACAGTAAAGAAAACAAAAAAAAACAAAAAAAGGGCAGGCACTATCAGACTGCATTGCTAACATATATATTGCAAAGTAATGTCAATGATCACATCATAAAGGATTTTCTAAAAAAAAAACATATTTACTAAAACTATCACAATCATAAGCCGTCTCTTCTGAAATAATAAGAAATCCTTAGCCATATCTGTTGAAACAACCTCACAGTCATAAGCCATATCTGCTGAAACAACACCACAGTTATGAATATTATCTTCTAAGACAAAACCTCAATCATAAGCCATATCTGCAAAACTTTTACCACAATCATAAACCACAACTGTGGAAACTATACCATAATTATAAGCTCTATCTGTTGAAACAAAACCACAATCAAAAGCTATATCTGATGAGACAAAACCACAGTTGTAAGCCACATGTGGAAGCTGTACCACAGTCATAAGCCATATCTATGAAAGCAGTACTTCAATCATAAGCTGTATCTACTGAAACAATACCACAGCCATCAGCCATATCTCTGTAGAAACAATGCAATTGTCAAAAGCTTTTTCTGCATAAACTGCATCTCAGTCATAACTGTATCTCTGTGTAAAACAATATCACAATCACAGTCCAATTCAACACCAAACAATAACACAATCATAGACTATCTGCTGAAATGATAACACAATCCCAATGCCAAACCACTTAGTGAAACAACTGCACTACTACAAGTTACCTTTTGACATAGTTGGTAACTGTAAATCAACATCGTAAAAACTATTCACATGTGTATTCTCTCAAGACCAATAATAACATCATTGATTTTGTCTCTTCATAATGCAGAAGGAAGACAAAAACTCTGAGCTTTACAGTCACAACATTGTCCTCATTTGTAAATATAAATTTAAAAAAAAAAAAAATTGACAATAAAATAAAAATTCACAACAAAGTCACAGGACCACTAATTAATCAATAGATATTTTCTGAATCTGCCACTAGTCACTGATGCTAGCAAATGCTCCATTTGTTAACATAACAAGTACTCACATGATGGGAGACATTCTGCTTGTTCCTTTACACTGCTGCTCTCTCAATATTGAGACATTTCTTACAGTTAGATCAAATTATTTCCTTTTGCTATTCAAGTATAACAAGCATTGCAAAGAAGTAAAAAACAATGAGTCTTACTCTCTTTGTTAGTATTGGAAAGTTCTAAAAAATTCTCTGTACAATGAGACCTTTTTTTTTTTTTTTTTGACAATATTTTCACAACTTCTAATTTGGCATATTTCCAGTTATGGGTGTAAAAGTGAAACATGATCCTTTTTCACTTTCTCCACTATGTTTTCTTTATTATACTTCATACCTCTGGTAAAAGGGAAATCATTTGGCTGATAAAAAAAAAATGTGCTCATTGACACAATTCAACACCAACAATAAGCAGGGCAAGAAGAAAAGGGAGAAACTTTTCTGAGCATTCCAATGAGCCACTGTGACTGCCAGCCAAATTACTTTCCTTTGTTGGGCACAGGTGGCACATGTATATATACCGATAATAGAAACACTGTAAAAAAAAAAAATGCAAAAAATGATCATATTGTTTGGAACATGAGAGTCAAAACATTCTGAAACATTTACGATGTGATGAAAATGTTTTTTCCTATGTGATTATTTTTTCATATATTTTTGCCTCATGTTTCGAGCAAGAGTAATGTTTTCTTTATTTCCAGTGCATGTAATTGTATTATTTTTGTAATTATACCTCTAATATTTGACAAAGGGAAATTACCTTGCAAAATGGCTCGTTGAAAAGGCCTGATAATATTACTCCACGGTATATCAATTTACCTTCAGCTTTCACATGGCAAAACCTATCTGTACAGGTGTCCACTGTATAAGTCATAGAAATATAAAAAAGAGAATATATGAAACAAGAGCTGCATCCACATTATGGTCACATAAAAAAAAAAGACATATAAATGAGTAAAGATTAGAAAGCAGTGCATTATTTTCTGAAAAAGGCAATATTCTTGTGTCAAAACAAACAAAACAGTTATGCATTCTAATGATAAACAGTTGATCCAAAACAAAAAAATTTAAGAAAAGGCCCCACCAAGTACATGTAGCATACCACTAAAATTTTAAAATAAGAATAATCTGACACAAGACAATTCCAGATTTTCAAACAAGTTGTAGGCAAGGCCAAATACCAAAATAGCAAAATGAGAAAGGTCTAAGACAAGATTATTCCAATTTTAAAAAAAAGATATCACAGCACTATTTTTTGGTTGTTCTTCTCATAAATATTATGTATACTACTTGGCATAAAATAATATTCAAAGGTTAGACTACAAACCAAAATTCAGAAATTTCATAGCATATAATATAATATCACAAATGGTTTAACAAAACCCAAATTGTATTAAATTACCATAAATTAGTTAGCACTTGATCAATTCATTCTTAATACAAAATTCCTAAATTTTGTAAGGCATAGCAGAACACAGATATCAGTTCCATCACAAGCAGAATTTTGCAAGACTAATATAAAGTAAAAGTGATGTAACATGGTTTTTCATTTTTATATTTGACATATAAGTAAGCTACAGTCAGCATATGATAAAACAGATCCATTTACTCAGGAATCGCTGCAAGCAAAGGTGACCAATTTTTGGCAGATAATTCTGAATGAATATAACAAAGAGTTTGTTTAATCCTTTGTGACCCATATAACAAATATCATTCTGCATTTTTTCTTTTACAATACAAGTGCTAGGATGCTGTTGTGACAAACAGCGTTTGTCTTGCCACTTGCAACCAGCAGGAGAAGAATAATGATCCCACACTGATCTATTAGATCTATATATTTGGCAAGATGGCAACAGACCTGTCACTTTTCCTCTTAAACCAAACCACCTTTCCAGATGAAATTTTCTAAAAATTAAAACAGACTACTCAGTTTAGACCTAAAGTACACTCTTGAAATTTCCATTTTCAGATTCAATAAATTCTAATGAATATTCACTGATTTTTTTTCCCCGTTCCAACTGATACAGAGACAGACTTCGAAAGAGAAACTAAACAATTCAAACTGCACTCCCAAAAAAAACGTTCCTTTGAGTAACAATCAGTTCAATCATCCAAAATACCAACATCGAGGTAGCATGCTTGTCACATATTTTGAACTGCAGGGCAGTGTCGAGTTGTCCTACATTTACAAAATCTCCCACAAAGGTCATGGATTCTCTACTAGTTGCCACATTCTCTTTTGCAATGCTAACTGTTGGAGACCCGCCATAGAAAAACAATGAAAAAGTTAACTGACTTTGTGTCACAAAGTGTCAAAGTAAACAGACAGGTTTTTTCAGTTATCTTTCAGTTTCAAATTCAATCTTTTATTTATACAACATGACTCAATTCTTTTCTTATGAAACTTCAATTCATCAAATATTGCCAGATAACTGGAATATTTTGTTTCACATCACTGGATGAATGTTGTTTCTTTGTCTTCTGGAGATTGGATAGAGCTGAGACCAACAGCTGTTTTTAACAATGATGGTATTTCACTGTCACATCGAATATATCACGCTATTTATGCCAAAACCCATGGTATTTCTCAGGACATTGAAGAGCAAACATTAAGATGGAAAAACAAAAACACAATACTTGTTGCAATACAGATACTGCATTGGGTGTGCAGTTATAGCACCCCAGTTTTACATAAGCAAACTGAGATTTCCAAATGTCCAAAGCTACAGTTAAAAAATTATTAAATGAATGGAATATGTACATGGTTTTCAGTTGCTGATCAGGATGTCAATCTGTTTACATGAAAAAAGAATTACAAGTCTTATTTTTTATTTCTAGTGTGAATAGAGGCAATGACTCTGCTCTCAAATTTTTCACGCCTGGAATCATTGGTATCTCCAATGGAAAGGGAAATCATGTAGATCTACTTTACTTGGATGAAAACATTTAGTTAGTTTTAACTCACCTAGGTAGAGATATTCACATTCAAGGGTGAACCTCTGTGATGTCATGATCTGTAAAATCTGATTTTCTCACTGAAGTCTCCTATATAACATTCTACTCATTTTGCCCGTTACATGACATTTTTCCGTACCATATTCTTGTAGTAAAACTGAAAACTGAATTATCTTTACTGCAAAAAAAGATAAATAAATCTATGGTCAGCAATGAAACTGATGACCACCAAATTGTGTATTTCCTTACTGAAGTAAGGAACTGTGACATCACTGAGTCATTCATTATATTTGGCATCTATTATAACCACAAGTAACAACTTAGAGCCCAAGTACATCTGGACTGTGGCTGAGTAAAAGTGTGATCAGTTCCTCACTCTGATGAAATTCAGACATGCCAATGTTCTAGGTTTCACTAACATTTCTTTTCCATGAGTATGAAAGGCAGATAAAATCATCAGTCATAAAAAAAATAAACTTCTATTTAATCTCGAGTGGTTTCATGCTAATGCCAAGCACTGTGGACAATTCAATCAAGAAAGTGGAATGCTGTTCTCCCAATCTTATTTATGACAGACTGTAACTAAAAATATGTTTCATATATATAACCAGTAATATGTAACACTTTAACTCTAGACCGGGAACCAGCCACGGACAAGTGGGCCTCCTCGCGACAAGCTGTCAGCCTGCTAATCTGGACAGCTGGTGCTAGAGCTTTGTTTCGTTTTCACTAATGACCACTGACTCCATCTAGCCTTCTAATGATGTAAGCCTACATCAGACCTCTGATTGACCCACGTGCTTCATCAAATCCCTCCCTTAACTCCGCCTCTTCTGTACACACAATACTTGAAACTAGTCATTGACAGAGACTGTACTCACAAGTACATGTCAGTTACATAAGGGTGTCAAGTTTGTCACACCTACATACAGACCATCTTGTTACACATTTATCCTCAACCTAGCATAACTCCATGGACCAATCCAATTCATAAAAGAGTCTACTGACATTCAAGCTATAGTATCTCACTGTAAACTATAAGCTATCACCCCTCTGGCCATATGGATGTAGACAATTCTTTAGATCAGATACGCCATCCTTCAACTTCCCATGGTGACAAAGAAATTTGCATAACCGGTCTGCAAATAGATAGCATGAGGGCACAAGTGGGCTATCTTATATGCAAACAAACAGATACCTAAGCTGCTTTGGTTTTATTCATGCATACTTATAGCTCACTTTTACCCTAGACAGCTTGATCGTTGGTCAATGTGAAACTTGTTGAGTGGGCCATGTAGTTGAGGATATCTAATTATTATTCAATAAGGAATAACAATGATTATTTGATATCCCTCTCCTGCATCATTATTTACGTTGAATTACAGACTTCAAGGTTCTTGAGAGGACTTGAGCAGACTACATGTATGTGGCCTTTGATTTCTGTTTCTCCGTTCTGTCTAACAGGCGTTCATCACTGAATGTACGGATTGAGTCATACTCTTATCAAGTAACATTTCCATTGAGTGTTGATTCATCGTCTAATGAATTGCAGCTATGCCTATCATAACGACAGTTTGACAAGAAAATTAAGATCGACACATCTTTCAAGTTTTGGTGACATGGCAAGAAATATTACAGAAAAGCCATTCGGTATATATATCCCCTCACACAATTAAGTAGAAAGTCTCCCTGTGTATAAATACAAGCTAAAGGTAAAGATGTTCCCTTAAGATTTTTTTTTTTTACTTGGGGGAACATTTTAAGGTGTTTCCTCAACACTAGCCAACTACAAGCCCTGGACCTCAATATCTGACTGACAATTGCCCATTTCATTTTTTAAAAAATTTAGTCAGGGATGTCAATCTGTCAACAGGAAAAACTAGGAAATGTTCCTGCCATATTCTTCAGCAACATGTAAAACTGAAGCATTAATGGTAAATGATACTGGATTTGGGGCCAATAGAGAAATTACTGACAGCCAAAAAGACTGTTTTCCTACTAAAGTAGGAAATTTGACATCCCTGTTTGGTTAACTTATTGTAGAGTTAATATGCGCATTGTTGTTACCAATGTCTTTCAACTATCCAATGAGCAAATAAATATAGGAATAGAATGATTGTTTCCAGTGAAAGGCCTTGTACAGATTATAGCTGGCTACTGTCTACTACTTATCTGCTGAGAGCCTATCATGATCACATCATATATATACTATGCCCAGCTGATTAATCCCTCGAATGGCTAACATCAAACATTTGAGCTGTCACAAAGTTGAGATATGTTGTCTAACGGGAGCCTAAAATACACAGGATTTTTGTCTGAGATGGCACATGGTGTATACAAATTGTAGACCTGACCCATTATACCACAGTAAGGATAAAAATGATAAGTATCTATGCTAAAGACTGACAATGGTGTTTGACATACATGTAATATAGATATAAAACATTATCCGCAAAGAAATATATCATGACAAGCTCACGATAAAATACTGGCCTGCCACTGGTGCAGCACAAAAAAAGAAAAATATGCAATGCATACATGCATATAAAAGAATAGATCTGTCGCTCACAAATAAATGTGCGATTTATTTGAAAATTATATTCCCCACCATTTCATAATACTTTCAGTACTTAAGTATTCTATTATTAATCATGAAATTCATGCTAAAAAAAAAAAAAAGTCTTTTTTTTATAATGCAGTCTCCACTGGAGGAATACTTATTATGTATCACACTTCACAAAGTGTACAGTGCTCTTTCATGTAAAATATATATTATCTAGACATGACTTGTTGCAGTCAGATGTCACACAACCAAGTGAGATCAGTTGGATGTCAAAAGGGACTTGATTGATAAAATTATGAAATCAGATTTTTCTGACTAAGCTGGGTCAAAAGAGTTAATTTTGAGTGTAAATGTCTCACATTCAAAGAACTGCATCTAGCTGGATCATTTTTCACATGGCAGTCTACACTCATTTTACCTTCTACTAAGATCACTAAAATCTGACATGAAAAATTTGACATCCAACATGTTTTGCCCGGTGGTGCAAACACATTAAAATTTCTTGGTAGAAAGTGTTCCACTGTTACATAACTTTTCATCTGATAAAAATACCATTCAAACTGTCATAGAAATAAGCTATAGTAGGTTGCTACTAACGAAAAATATAAATGTATTTGACTGATAATAATTATCTGACAATGGTCCACAAAAATCGCCTTAACCAGTTACTGCTACATGAATTTTACAATCCTGTGCTAAGCATCAGCAGTACGGTCATTCTCTCTCTTGTTCGGCCCACTGCTAACCTGCACTAGCGTCCTGTCACTGTGGTGTGAGCAACTGACATGTGTGCTCTATTCCCCACAAGCAATCAGAAATATTGATTGCTATTCAATGCTATAATTGCTTACATGAAGAAGCACATTGTACCCCCAATTTAGACTCCAATTCTACCTTGTCTGTCAATCATTAGATTGTGGCATCTATCAAAAGATTTTTGGGTAATGTGAAATGCTGGTTAGTGGCTGATCTATCAGGATCCAAGGGGAAGAAAAGGTGGTTGGCAGTGGACTGACTATGGATGCACCATGTCCTGTTTGCAGCTATAAATTATGAATGTCGCTACATTACAATTATGTGTAATATGTGTGGGGAGAAAGCTTGAGATTGACAAATTAACTAACAAAACCCCCTGTGTTAGCCAATAACAAGAATGTACACAGGACCAGATAAAAACACTGGAGAAGAACAAATAAACTTATAAAAAGACACCATAACTAATGCCAAAAAAAACCCCAAAAATTCGGAGTATAAATTTAATCTATACCTCAGATATAAATTCAATTAAAATAATATGATGCATGAAGGTGAGGTATAGATCAATGGTGGGCAGAAATATACTTAGAGAAACAATTCTCACATTTCAAATTATATCTGATTGATAATAAATAAACTGAATAAAATAGAAGTAGCACAACCAGTGAAACACAGATAAATAAAGGAAAGAATAGTGACTTTAAGACTGAAATAAAAAAACAAAAAACGAAGTTCACAACTCACCTAAAACGTAATGTTGAATTAAAATAAAAGACATACAAATGTATACTAAACTAAAAATGGAATGCAAAACACTTTTGAGCTAAGTATATGTGAGAATCAAAATAAATCTTAACCAAGAGATGAATGAAATGATATTGGATTGATGATACAGGAGTTCCATGATGAATAAAATTTTTAGCACTAGATTTTAAAAGTTTACTAGTGTACATATGTGATATAGGGTAAAAAAAAGGGTATAGGAACAACCAGCACTATGAAAGACAATATCCTTGTTTTACTTGTAGAATTGATTAGTAGTTCAGGTGTGTCACATTGTGCTGTATTCTAGAAATTGTCTTATTCCACAGTTGTTGGAATTCAGTACTGCATTAGGAAAATGGAACTAGTTATTTGACCCTAGATGTATGAAAAGACCCATCTGCAGCAGCATTACTCATTATACTTTGCATGTGAATTAAGTTTTAGATAGCTACAAAAACAGCAACAGGATATTTGTTTCATACGTGTATTGCCATTAATTTACACTGTCGTTTTTTGAGCATGAATCAATATCACTGTGGAAGTACTGCAGTCTGATGTTTTTAAGTTAAAACTTGCTTGAGATCTTAGTCAATCTTGATAAAAGCAGCATCTCTAGGGTAATGAAAATTACAAAAGTATCACGAAACAGGGTGGGAAATCAGCCTGATGTCTGATTTTTCAAGAAAAGAATTACTGGTATCAATGGAAAACGAAATGAATGCGTTATATTTCAGTGTAAAAATTATTCAACTACAACTCTCATGGGGCAAGATTTTCATACCTAATGTTAAGTCCTGCTACCTTATGGCAGTAAAATTTGATTTTTTCACTGAAGCACCTGCTAGTTGCTACCATAATACCTAGACCAGTAGTAGCTTGCCATGGTCTTGTCAAACAAATTATGCTCCTTTGGTTAATCCCTGGAATGGTTGACATGAAACATTTGAGCTCTCACAAAGTTGAGAGACAAATAATTGATGCCCCATTGAGATGTATTTCATGTCACTTCACTGCAATAAATGATGGGAAAAAATGATGGTATTAGGATAACAATTTATTCTGTGATGCAAAAAAAATTTTGGCCGTAGGATCATAACTCATCTTCTGATTCAACTTCGTCATCAGCATCATTCTCACTTCCTCCAACTAGTAATTTTCTCTGAGCCTCCTCCTCTGCAGACTGAGGCCCTGTATAATTCATGAGGACCATAATAATGTAGGCTACAGCACCTGTCAGTGGAGGTAAATACCATAAAAAAATTACACAACTCTAACATCTGAATTATTTACCTTACATTTTGTGGGGCACAAGGTTTAGCATTTCAAAATACAGTAAATATAATTTGCTACATGATACTACTGCCATACTATGGCCACTATGGAGCACAGATTTAAAATTAAGTATATGTATATCATCCCTGCCTAGTCTTCTCCACTGAGCAAAAATATGAGGTAACAAGCTCTAGACTGTATAACATTGTTTCAATAATAGGCAGACAGGCCTTGCAAAGCAATGAAACTCATACTTCTACTGTTCTCCTTTACCTCTCATCCAAATCAAATGAAAGAAAAACCTATGATAGCTATGAGATTGCTTAGTTCCATTCAAAATGAATGTAAATATTTTTCCAAGAAATAGAATGAAAAAAAAAACAACAACTGATTAGGCAGTAATTTTGGCTTACATGCCCTTACATGTGGTAACTAAGAGGACCTACCTGAAAGCTGCAAGATACATATCTCTACCAGATTTCTTACATCTGCCACTAATAGCAGTAGAATCATACTTAACAGCAATGACAGTGTCGGCACCAGAGGCATCAGTGGAGTCTGGAAGACGGAAAGAGATAGGGGTCATGGTCAACATTACATGCACTAAAACATGTAACAATGGAAAAGTTTACCTCATAAAGACCTGAATATTTTGCCAGCATTTTTTTTTTTTTTTCTGTGATAAAAATAGATATCAAATCAACACAGCCCAGTAGTATGGAATAGTTTCCCTTGGCCAGAAGTTTGTATAAAATTTGTAATGTAAAATGCACAAAGCACTCTCAACGTTGTTATAGCCTTTCAGTGATTGCAGATCAACACTTTTCGGCCTTGAAGAATGAATGAAAAAAATCATATAGAAGAGCATGGAGAGGAAAGAGACTGAGGGATGGATGATGATTATTGTGAATGGTTGAGAACAGAAGATTTCACCTTTCTGTTCAGATTTTGGTTCCACTGCTGAACAAAATCTTGTTTTGGTTACACTGTTCAATTTTTGAAAATGAAAGTGGAATTGGGATTCCAACATGGTGGGTCTTCGCTAGTCTGTGTTGTTTTTGAATGAAGAGGAAAATTATTTAATGATTTTTACCTGCCTTGAAATTAACAAAAAAAGTGAAACACTTAGAGGAAGAAAATGACTTGGGCACAACATCTGGTATTGCTTCATTCACATATAAGTGCATATTCATCCCCTGATCTCAAATCGAAATATTCAACATAGCTTCAGAGTTACATTATTATACTGTCACTAAAACTATCTCTAATCTTTGAAGGGTCAGCCAGATTTGTTCAGCAAACTTTTCACCCACCTGAAAACCTGTGGCTGATTGGCAATGAGTCATTGACCACAGAACAACACAGGAGAACAGCAGCCAGAAGACTAGAAGAGTGCAAGCCAGCAGGGCAATAGGGCGGTAGTGGGCTAAGTCTTGCCAGCCGTAGTTGACCTGGACAGCCAGCATAAAGCAACACACCCAATGAGCAACCAGAAACTTGTTCTCTGACAAAACACCTGGGACAAAAGGTGAGAAGTAGAGGGCCAGCTGCTCCTGTCGAGAGTTGCTAGCAATACCAGCATTATTATTTGGTTTTGTTCTATCTATATTTGACTCAGATTTGTTCAAACCTATCAACTGTTGGCCAAATGTCAAGTCTACAGCTTTTGCTGAAGGTTTCTGAAAAAGTATACTATCATCCTCATCACTTAAGTGTGGATCATATACAATATTTGACCTTTCGGAAATATCCAGAGTTTCAGTGCCAGTCCCATTAATTGGCCTGTGAGCATTTCTATCTTTCTCAAAATGATGAACTGCAAATTGCTCTTGCAAAGAATCGTTTGTCATTATCCCATCTTGTTGAACTATGGTTTGTCCCTGTGATGTTTCTGTGCTACCACTGACAGATTTATGGCAATTGCTTAGGTGTCGTTCCTCTGAATGGTTGTTCCCTGGTAGCTCTAACAAAGCACTATTATCTGTGGATATATACCCATCTGTTGTTAGAGTGTTGGCTTCAAGACTTTCAGTACTGTCACAGGTTTCATATTCACTCACAACTATTTCATGTTCATAAAAATCTGTTTCTCGTTTGGCTGATTCTTCCTTCGTGACAGCCCTACCAACAGTCTGTTCAGTCTGACTCCTACTGCTCTCTGTTATTCTATGTTTGATAAGAGCCGAGCCCACGATGATGTAGTTCAGCAGCATCATAACCACTGACACCTGGACAAGGTAAGACAGATCAAACAACGTTGAAAAAAGGGAAATCAAAGCTCCAAAGGTGACGATGCTGTTCAGGGGCACTCCAGTTCGTTTGTTGACCTTCAGGAACCAGGAGAAAATAAGGCCATCTTTGGCCATGCGGTAGGTGAGGCGGGAGAAGGCATATAGGCCCAGCATCTGTAGATTGGTGATGCCAAATATGGGCCCTATAGTCACAACAACTTTGCCCCATTGGAAGTTGCTGTACTCAAAAGCAGAGGGCAATGGTGCCCTCAAGTCTATCAGCCAGTAAGGGATGAGGTACAGCATTCCAACTGATGCTCCAATGTACAGAAGGCCAACAATGAATAATTCACACGCAAGAGCTCGGGGCACAGCTTTAGCTGGGTTCTTTGCTTCCTGGAAATTAATAAAAAAAGAAAAACTATAAATTCAGTTTCAAAGAAAGTAATTAGAGCTATCAATCTGTTTCTAAGAAATCTTTTACTTTTACCATCTATTTTTCTACGCAATATCTTTGCATGAAAGATATAAAACTGAAGTACCTTTCCTGTAAAAGATAACCCAAAAAATCCATGGCAAGCAATTTCATTATTCGCTGAATGTGTACATCAGACAAAGAGTATCCAAGCCTTTTGCCTGGCTTGTGTTTTGTGCTAGTGATGCTGTAGAACAGGAGGGTGATAGTGATGGAATATGGGAACAAAGACTGGTAGTGTTATTGTAGTTATTACATGGTGAACAGCTTACCATATCATGATAGCTAAACCTGTGTTTGTTTTGCTCTAGCTAAAAACAAGTAAAATGCTCCATACACTGACACTGAATGGTGGCAACAATATGCAGGCCCTACTCAACAATATGTTACAGCAGCATATCTACCTCAACTGATGTCTAATATCAAGAAAACTGGGTAATTAGGTACCTACTATGGTAATACTTCATGGTATATAGCAGACTGTAAAATGCTTAGAGTCTGGACTGTACAGGAATAAATGCTATATAAATGATCTCTATTAAATTCAGGCAATGTGCACTCATACCAGTCATAGCAAACAGTCTTTATCCATGTTTTGTATTTTGCTTGACAAAGTCTGTTTATTCTCTGTATGTCTTGCTCAGGAACCCAGGAGTTTGAGAATTCAGAGTTTTTTATACTTTGGGTCCACAAGACTAACTCACAGTCTCCATGGCCCAGTGTGACATATTTGAATTTATTATTATTTTTTTTATAATGCTTACTTCGGCAGACATAGAAATGGTTTCAAATCCAGTGGTGGCATATATGGCCAGAGATGCTCCTTTGATGACACCAGTTATGCCAAATGGAAAGAAACCGCCATGCTCCACATTGGTGAAGTTCTTGACATCCCCGTAGATAAATCCAGAGATGAAGACAAAAGCAAGCACAGAGGATGTGAGAATACCCAGCAAGGTGTTGACAATGGAGGAACACAATACATTGCAGGAAACAATGACAGTAATAACGATTTGGAATAGAAAGGCCAAAATGTCCAATGACTCAGCGAATGGCAGGCCAAATTGAATTTTCCCGAACACTTCAATAGTTTTCTCCTGTTAAAAAAAAGGCAAACAAATATACAAATAGCATAGAGTCAAATCAGTTGTAATTAACGATTAGTATGACCAGTCATAACATAATGGTCAAGTAGAATGGTGAAATTTTAAATTATCTTATTCTTATTATTCTGGCAGTGGAACTTGACCTGTGTTTAATTGTATATGAAAATGTGTATTTTGTAACTGTTGTTTAAAAATTACTTGTATAATCTTATTTCACAAACCTCTCTCCTTCATAATTTTGGTATTTCATCTTAAGTACACAAGCAGAGAAAAATGGAACCAAAAACAAATCTCCTTGTGACCACAGAATAAAGAAAACAAGCTTTCTCACACAACTCATTTAACTACAAAGCTAGCTGATCTGCTTCACAGTTAAAATCTTGCTTATCTTAGACTGATAAGGATCTGCGTGCTGTAACAGATAGTCACCTCAAAGGCGTTCCAGGAAAACAAAGGATATGAGCAAGTGTTTTAGTTGGATTTATCAGGATAGTGATAAGACTACAATCTGCTGAAAACAAACTGTGTGGGAATAAGTACTAAATAAATGCCATCTGTTATTATAGATTATTATTATTGTCTCAAAAACTAACTTTCCCAAAACACTGAAATAATTTGATCATTGTCTGAATATCAAATTTTAATAGTGGTTAATCTAAAAGTGGAGATGATTCCAATTTTAAATGTCTGATGAGGTGTTACATACTTTGCTGAATACTGACCTGTATTGTATTGTTGAAGAAAGAATCCAGCATTCCACTCCAGGCTCTGGCACTCACAGAACTGGACAGGAGGTATACTGGAGTGAGGAAAATACTATGGCATAATAACATGTCAGTTTATACTATTGGTGAAAGCCAAGGAAATGTAAAAGAGGGAATACTGGAATTACAATAACTTGTGAACTTGTATCACTGCTGAAATTCAGGAACATATAAAACACAAGGGATGCTGAAATGAGAGAAATAGCATGGCACAATAACATGTAAGTTTATATTATCCATGAAATCCAGGAAAATGCAAAACGGAGGAAATACTGTAGCAAGAAAAAAAGCCCTGCACAAAAACAAGTACATTTTATGGTTTTTGCAAAAATTGTTTTTTCATCTGCAATATTCTGTTCTATTTCACCAGGAAGCTTTGACTGCATGATTATGGTTTGGCTTTCGAATGAATTTCAAAACCCGGGTCTGCTTTGATTGGCAGTGTATCCTTTTCCTACTCTAGCCAGAATTGTGTCAGAAACACCAACTTTACTGCAGGCATAGTAACAATATCTGATGTTAATATTTGTTCAGTGCAAGCCAGGAAACTAAATAGTGATGTCAATTTGTTGTGTGAATGGATGAAGTAAGCTGGATGAGAAAGAAAGTGGCGTTGAGAAAATGGGTTTTGACTTACTATAAAGTTACAAGGGTTAACTCTGCATGTGAATTTGTACATAAAAAATTTGACAAGTAACTCATTTCAACCAGTTGAACAACGGATGGCTTTACAGTAAGGTGCCTGTTATTCAATGTTGCTTTACAGTTATACTTTCAAGCCTAACTTTGGTTGTTAAGATCTTCGCACAGACAAATAATTACTAAATTATTGTTCCCCAAAGCAAAGTACACACTGTCCCTTTCTCTGATACTAAAAACTCAGCACATGAACAATTTGATGTCAAACTGATTTCAGCCAGATGCATCATATTTGTTTTCATGAGAAATGAAAAAAAAAAAATGTTTCACTCTTCATGTTTTGCCAAAAAAGTCTATTGTAATAGTGTGTAAAATTTGAATATTTCTGCACACACATACACATACAGACACACAAAAAGTAGATAGGGACAAGCAATGCAGTTTTTATCTGCCCATAACTTATAAAAGAAAAGAAAATCACTGTCCATGGCACTTCGATGTTCTCTCTGCCAAATGGTTGATTTGTTGCATAATAAAATTTTTGCAATGTGTTTAACCCCTTCACTCCTCTCTTGATATACAACACATGTCCGAATATGACTAGGGTCAGATACTCTGTTCACACAGTGTAGGTCTCCATAAAACATGGTTTTACGACGACATACGCTATACGTCAATAGCGCATCTGACCCCAGTCACATTATGACGTGTGTTGTACATCAATAGACCACTGCAGGGTTTTAATCTTGACAAAAATAAAATTGTGCTATAATCCACTGGTGATTCTGGCCATTTTGTGAAATTTTCTTAGTACTGGGGGAGGAAACACGTGTAGCAGTCAAGGGGTTAATAAATAATAGATTTTGTTTTTTGCATTAAGCTCCAAACTTCCTTTTTTTTCCTTAAAACTTACCAATATATTTTCATCATATTTGGCTTGCATGCTTTCCTTGACGTAATAAAGGAAGCAACACAGACTTTTTATTGTATTTCTTTTACTCTTTGAGAAAACATTTTTTTATTGAATACAAATGCTTATTTTGTACATATTTGATGTAGGGCATTTTCAAAAATTCTTTAACAAAAAACAAAAAAACTGTCACTGGAACTTCAATATTTTTAGATATCAGATGTTTAAAATGACAGGCGAATTTTGGAACGATTTGGTATGGTAGTAACAGTGAAGACAGGTTTTCAAAAACAGGGTAAATTCCAAGATGGTGGCCACTGCCACGGCAACCAGACAAGTTAGTAAGTTTCCAAGGACATTTGCTGAATCAAATAGACATGCCAATTACACATGCACACACTAAAAGGACCTAAGGTCACAGGCAAAAAAAAAACAAAACAGTTCTCCGTGTTCAACCCCCCCCCCCCTCCCCCCCAGCACCTTAAAAAAGGTTTATTTGTCTATGTGTCTAATTGATAGCATACTGAGTTTAGCAATGAAATTTACTTACCAAATAAAACAGTCCAGCCCATAAGGAATGCTAGAAATTCCCCAAATACCTGCAAGCACAAATACATGAACAAATGTATGAATGTTCTAGACAACATTTATGAATGAATAAGAGGGAATAAGAGATGTAATAGCTACAAAAAAAATTTGTCTAGTTGTGAGTAAGTGAGTGAGTGAGGAATCAGTGAGTGAATGAGTGAGTGAATGAGTGAGTGAATGAGTGAGTGAGTGAATGAGTGAGTGAAAAGACAGTGAGTGGGTGAGTGACTGAGTGAGGAATCAGTGAGTGAGTGAGTGAGTGAGTGAGTGAATGAGTGAGGAATCAGTGAATGAGTGAGTGAGTGAGTGAGTGATTGAGTGAGTGAGTGAGTGAGTGAATGAGTGAGTGAGTGAGTGCATAAGACAGTGAGTGGGTGAGTGAGTGAGGTAGTAAGTGAATGAGTGAGTGAGTGAGTGAGTGAGGAATCAGTGAGTGAGTGAGTGAGTGAGTGAGTGAATGAGTGAGTGAATGAGTGAGTGAGTGCATAAGACAGTGAGTGTGTGAGTGAGTGAGGAATCAGTGAGTGAGTAAGTGAGTGAATGAGTGAGTGAGTAAGTGAGTGAGTGAGGAATCAGTGAGTGAGTGAGTGAGTGAGTGACTGAGTGAGTGAGTGATTGAGTGAGTGAGTGAGTGAGTGAGTGAGTGAGTGAGTGAGTGAGTGAGTGAGTGAGTGAGTGAGTGAGTGAGTGATTGAGTGAGTGAGTGAGGAATCAGTGAGTGAGTCATAAGACAGTGAGTGGGTGAATGAGGAGTGAGTGGGTGAATGAGTGAGTGACTGTGAGTGAGAGTGGGTGAGGAGTGAGTGAATGTGAATGATGAGTGTGTGAGTAAGTCAGCTAGTGTGAGTGAGCGAGTGAGTGAGTGAGTGAGTTAGCGAGTGAGTAGGTGGGTGAGAGCAAGAGTAAATGACTAGATAAATAAATCAGCCAATGAGTGAGTGCTTTTACAAATACATCTCTGGGTAGGTGCAGGAGAGAATACTTGCTCGAGTAAGTAAGTTTGTGGCTCAGTAAGTGAAGATACAAATGACCAATAAATAAAATGATTAAGTGCATACTGACTTTGTAAATATAGATGTAAGCCCCGCCAGTCTGAGGAATGAATGTGGCAAACTCGGCAAACACCAGGGCATTCATCAAAGTTACAAACAGGGCAGCCATAAATGAGAAAATGACAGATGGACCTGAAATTCCATAAAATATATGATTTACCATAAAATAATTCTCTCATTAAATCAATCATAACATTACCATATGTATACATATATAACACTAGTAGAGAACCCACTGTCTTTGTGGGAGATTTTCTAAATATATGCACATGTTTTGGTCAAACTGATATTGCCCTGCGACTCAAAGTGTATAGCAAGAGTGTGTACCTCCATGTTGGTATTCTGATTGACTAAATGGAACGTTACTAAAAAAAAAAATTGTCTGTTGTTCTGGATACTCTGCAAACAGAAGCATTAGAACAATAACATAATGCATCATTCTATGGAACTTACAATTCAGATCTCAAATACCCTCACAAATTTACCATTCAATTATTACCACCTTTTATGAAAAATGTCACAACACAATAAGCTTCTTTCAGATTTATGTAAGTGGAAACACACATCTTCATGCCACAATTGTGTGTGCCAAATTTCAGAGGGATACATTCAGTTTTTGAGTCTATAGTATAGAAGAAAGTCTATTATAATAAAAGTATAGAACAGAGTCAACTCATTCAAACAGCCCAACCATCCTACTTTCGGACCCACTAAATGTTCTAACTCTTGTCTCTTTCATATTATCAGCAGTGGCATTCTGACCTTGTTGAAGCCACACATTATTTTAATTCAATTATGTGACTTTCAACTGCTGAAAATAATCACCCTACATCTCTGGCTAGACACAAGTGGGCCCAGATCTTTCTGTATGCTATTATCGAAAGGTAATATAAGTACAGTTTACCAGGCTCCCATGAGTCAAGTCATTCTGTGTAGCTGCAGCTGAAAGTCATGAATATCTAACTCAATATAACTCCCTACACATCATATAGGACCCTATGAAAAACTCCCGACCACAATGAGAAGGAAAGAACTTCAGCAGGAAGTTTCAAGATTCAATGGCCTAGCCAAGACTGTGTTCCAGGGCACAGGAAATGGAATGAGAAGGAGAGGATGACAGGAGAAGGGGTAAGTCGACAATATCAACTTTGCCTCGAGTCAACCCAGATCAAAATCAATACAAATGATGGGGTGTCAGGACAACAGTTGTCAGGACAAGCATCCTCAGCTGTGCCTTCATAACTTAAAAAGTTACAGAACCCATAAGCTGCAAACAGTATAAACACTGAGCTCTACAGAGGAGAAATTGGCATGCATAATTCTGTATACAGACACTGGCCACACCCAGATCATCCTCCACAGGCACCTCTGTTACCTGCACAGTTCTTGACCATCTCCCCAAGCAGGATGTAAATACCCACACCAATGGTGCTGCCAACACCCAGAAGGGTCAGCTGTGGCCAGGTGAGGATGCGTCTGAGCTCCGTCTTCACATCCTTCTCACCAACATCCTTCTGGCGTAGCATGCGGGAGCCCAGGTGCCGAAAGCGATGTTTCCACAGCATATTTGATGTCATGCTGGAAACCTGTTAGACAACACAAAGAATATAAAAACAATGTGGAAAATTTCTGATTTTTTGTAAACTATTGAATAGATTCTTAAGCATATAGCCTCTTCAAATCCATTTCCTGAGTGGAAAAGGAAAGATGATAAAGAGAGGACCACAGAAGAGATAAACAGACAGTTTCACTGAAAAAATAGAGAGAGGCTTTGCTCAAACCCAGGCACATACATTATGCAACAGATGGAGGTTTGTGACATGATGTGGCACTGCCCAATGGCCTCACAATCCTGAAAAGTTATGGGCACAGTAATACTGACAACATGAATTTATGAGACATTATCTCTCTAATCATCTATCATATCTTTTCCACAATTAAATACACAATTATATTCTTCTTCTTTGTTTTTTTTTTGTTTTTTTTTTCATTTCAACATTGCATTCATTTATCTAATTTATATCACATTAAGTCCAGGGACTGAAGATATCAGAAAAAAAAGAAGAAAACTCAAAGCTTCTAACCAAATCCTCTTGAAGTTCAGGTCAGAGAATTGTTGGACAATATTCATTTTTCTGACAAGAAATATTTAAGCATTTTTTTCTACAAATGTGACATCAATAACAAAGAAATTTGTGAGGGGGCTTATTTTCAATAAAATGACAATCTCCATTCACAATATGTGCAATGAAGTAGACAAAGCAACCAATTCTGAACTTTTAACTTACAAGTGTGTGGACACTATGACATGTTCTGTGATTTTTATTTTTTCTTAGTCTTCTGATAAAAACTATATCTGTTTTGAATTGCACTTTTTTCCTGTCTCTTTTGAACAAAACAAAATCCTGTAAAGCAATAATTCTGTTTTTTTTTAAAGCTATTTGTATAGATGTATAGAGCCACTTCAACAACAGAACATTCTGCATTGCTATCCAACACCACACAAAAAAAAGCCCAAAAATATCTGCATCTTTCAGCTGTTTTAGGATTTCTTCGTCTGCAATATTCTGTTCAACTTCATCAAGAAGTTTTGATTCCATTACTATGGTTTGGCTTTTGAATCTGCTTTGATTGGCAATGTATCCTTTTCCTACTCTAGCCAGAATTATGTAAGAAGCACCAACGTGACTGAAGGCACAGGAACACTGTATTATGATAACACTGTCCAATGTCAAGAATAGAATGAATATGCTGCAAGCATTATGAAAAGCACAGAGGATATCCTTGCATATGTAATTGTCCTGTATACCTGTACAACATAATATCCAGTTCAGTGAGATACACTATACTTTGGCATTCACAAGCTGCTGCCTCTTTCATCTTACCATCTCTTCTACATGTACAACTCTCTTAATTTAATGCCTGACAGAATTTGAAAGCTTACATGGTGGGTGCCTTAGTTTGGAAACATACTCTGATAGGGAGGAGGGGGTGGAGTGGCGTTAGGCTAGGGAGAACAGTATAACTAGGCTAGGGAAAACTGTACAACTATTCATCCCTAGGACATCAACAGAAAAAGGGGGAGGTGTAAAAGCAATAAACAAAAAGAAACAAAAAAAACAAAAACAAAAAGCACCCACTACAGCAACACATTCAGGAACTAGGAAGGGCTTGTATAAAAGCCTCTGTTATTTGTGTGCCAATTATTGTTATCATTATCATTATTTGCTTTTGACAATTTGACAATGATTGTTAATCAAACTGAATAAGAGAGCTGCTCCCCCCCCCCCCTCCACACACCCCACCTCTTCCCAGGCATGCTCTTTTGTAATCAAGTATCCATGATGATAGGTGGGCTATTCCAGCTTGGGTTCAGTACAAACACAAACAGGTGTAAACAATGATGGAGGCATCAGTCTGAGAACACTGATTTTGACACAGAACAGATAACAAGCGGGGCTTATCAGGACCACGAAGTGAAAGAGTTAAAGACTGGAGAAAAAGTTCTGTCGGTATTGATAAAAAAAAAAAGAAAGAAATCATAGGCCTGACTGTCCCATGTACTATTCCTCATCAAGAGAACAGTCTACCACTTTGTCAACCTCCCCCGGCCAGAAGATCCAGATGCTACAAACTGGAAAGGACACCGAACAAAAAATCAGTAACTACAAATAATGATCAAAGTCTTTTATTCATGGGATACCTCTTATGTTTCACGACCAGAAAGCCACATACATGTAATAGGTATCAGCCATAAGCATTACTACGACCATTATTGCCTAACTACAAGCAGCATAAGCATCACTACGAACATTATGAGCATTACTGCAAGCATTATGAGCTATCCATGATATTTTTTTTTTTTTTTACGTCTATCTTGTTCGTTTGCACATTCGCGTCATCCACAATGTTAGGTGGCTTGATCTGAATTTTCAGTTGAAGTGAAACTTCCTTGAAGGTTAAATGCGCTCTCTGTTTAGGAGTCAGCTTTGGGATGAAGTAAAGACCCCCCCCCCCCCCCCCACCTTCCACGATCCACTCCATTCCCTCTCCCCATACAAACATTGTCATGCACACCTGTTCGCATAAAATGAACAATTTACCCTTTGAAAGACAGTTACTAGGAACATGGATAACAAAGATACCGATAAGAGATCTGCTTATTTTCGTGCACATGCAAATGAAAACATAGACAGTCGAACAGCACTAATTGTTATACTACTGTAACATGTACATGTATAATAATATACAGCTTCAATCATAAATGTCTAGTCACGAAAGCATCGCTCCGAGAACCGTAGAAGTTGAGGAATGAGACCCCACTTACCATACTTTGAACTAGAATTCCCTTTTTGCACACTGCGCACGGTGTCCAGACGTATAGTACATTACACATCGTATCAGCATATTCTGTCATTTCTTAAGAATGAACAGTACTGTCATCACAGGAGACGCAATGATGGCTTGGTGCGCACACTGATGTACCGGGCCATTTTTGTTTTGGTATTGAACTACAATGACAACATTGCGTGCAGCACGACAACACACTGGGAATCGGCATGCCCTGAATCTTGGACAATAAAC
The DNA here is from genome assembly GCA_039654565.1 of Peronia peronii. Classification (NCBI taxonomy): domain Eukaryota; kingdom Metazoa; phylum Mollusca; class Gastropoda; order Systellommatophora; family Onchidiidae; genus Peronia; species Peronia peronii. The sequence goes on along the minus strand of JBCEWB010305029.1, from coordinate 19,318 downwards.
ATCCTGCAATAATATATATCATACTCACAAACCAGAGGGCAATGTAAAATTACTAATGTATGTGTGTGTGTGTGAGAGAGAGAGAGACACGATATTCACTTGTCACGACGTGTAGCTTCTATCAAATTTCTAGATTTAGTCATTTACGAAAGCTTCGTTTCAAGAGAAGGTAAGCGGAAATGGGATGTGTGATAAGTAAGATTACAGCAGCAGTCGCCCAGGAGCAAATGGCTTAGCTGATAGTGTTCACATATAATGCATGATGTAAGAGCTCGCTTTCTCAACTTTATAACTGGAGTGAAATCATAACAACACTGTATGCAGCACAGCAATACACTGGCAACCTGAGCAAAAATTTCTTGGTACAGAGAGAGAGAGAGAGAAGGAGGGAATACAATGCAACTGTTACTATATTATTATGCTGCTTGTATTGTTAAAAAAAAAAAAGACTGATCTAGTCATGAAAACTTCAACATGTAAACATTCCAAGTTCACAGGAAATGTAATTTGAGGTAAACACCAACAGTAGTCGGGCCTGAGACAAAGATGGCTCAGCTGATGCAAATGTATCAGGAACTTTTCATATCAAAACGAAACCAGGAAAACAACATTTAGGCCAATATCCAGCACGACAAGACACTAAGAATCGGCGCACCCTGAATCCTCCGAAACACTTAATTGCAGATTTTATATAAAGTGAAGACGACAAAACTTCTTTTCAAACTAACATCAACAATCAAAAAAATGATAGGGGTCTACCGTTTTTCAGCTTGAATGGTGAATTTATCTGAATGTTGAATGTCACCTTAGTCCATCGTCGGACACATTTCACTAGTCCTTTTGTAATTAAGTTAATATTTTAAACACACTAAATGAACAAAATAAACACCAAAACCTTTTGCCAATGCACCATAAGGCCAAACATTGACTGGTTCGCTGCCACAATAAATTATCAAGCTTAGGTAGAAAACAATAGCACATAGTCTATTCAAATGCCACAAACGACATAGAATGAAGGTATATGCGGATAAATTTATACATGTAATAAAAAACAGTGATGCAGTGACTGGCATTGACCCTGCACATTTTTCATTCATGTGACCTGCCTGTGCAATGCTTGACGTCACTTTTCGATAACCATTAAGTATGTAAATCAATAAAATTCGTAAAACAAATTGCACTTTTTATGACACAACGGAAAACATAAGATGAGCGTTCCTTACGAGTAGAATGTAATAGTTGTACTCTTTTTAAGACAAATACAGTGTACATGTACTCATAAAAATATCAGCCGTTTTGTCCCTCGTCTCACCGTGGAGATCGGTGTATCATGTGCGTGCGTCTTCCTGCGACAGACGAACAGGAGATTTCAATCCTTCTTTTTCCCTTCTTCCTGCTCACACCTTCTACATGTATATCTTTGTGTCTGTTCAATGTTGAATGGTGACGTTCGAGTTCGAGCGAGGAGTTTGTTTTGTCGCTGCCGTGAGATTTCATCCTTGAACTCCCATATGTTGGACTTTGTACATGTGTATTTTCTTTCTTTATACGTAGTGCCAATTGTTGGAAGAGATTGTCAGAGATGTGTCCGGTCTCATCCAATAAATATATTAATTTGTCCTCATCAGGCAAACCGGGTTCCAGATAATGAAATTCATCAAACAAATGTCTGTTGACGCAAACGGGACAGCAGAACAAGTACCGATACTTGAATTTTGATGTCCTTGTTGGCAAATAAGATGCACTCAAAACTTCCTATTCTTCTGCCGCTTCCCTCCTCTTTTTATAGCTACTACAAACAAGAAGTGTTGGTTTGTTGGCGGACGAGAATCGCACGAATGCAGTGTGAACACACAGTCGACTACAGTCGAGAATTAACTTCCGCGTAAGAGACGGCCGTACGAACACGAATCTCCAGTGTGAACGCGCGGTAACTTACAAATTACTAATACACAATGTTCGGAGATTCAGTCTCCTCTACACTGACTCATTCAGGCAAATGACATGACTGACTGAAAGAACTCAAATGACTGCGGGAAACTATTTGACAGTCACAAAATTTAGTTTTTCTTTTAGGCCATTGTAATTTTTTTTTTCCCAGTCAAAACTACAAAATCCCCTGTGATAATTTTTAGTTTCACAGTTTCACGATTCATGTCATACAGGAGACTGCAAACCCTCCCCGGATACTGAACCATGACAAATCATGGCCATCAGTCATATTGACTCACAAGACACTCTGTCACCAAACCTTTCTGTAAATTTTTTTCTCAATGAAAGTCGACTTTTAAGAATTTGGTCGTGATCACCCTGTGACAGTGAACACCCCATTTGTTTAACCAGTGATGATTGGTAGACACACTAGACACTCACCTTTTCTGTTTACATGGTGGAGCACACTTTTCTGAGGACAATTTTTCCTCTTACTCCCTCCTTTATCTGTTGGGACATCTCCTGACGAGTTATGCATTAATCTTCTCCATCCGTTGCAATTGTGGAACAGGGCCTAGATCTCCGAATGCATTCATGGGTTCCAAATTTTCTTCTTCTTTTTTTTTTGGGGGGGGGGGGAGAGAAAGGCATGGGAGGGGGGCGAATGAAACACCGACATTGATATTATTTCCAAAAGAAATGACACAATGGACCCAAGATTACAAACATGCTTTGCGAACAAATTTTACCTCGACTTATGAATAATGATTCGGATTATGAACACGCCCACTACCCATGATCCCGTGGAGCATGTGCTCAGTTGCGCTTTATTTTATGTGTGTTATTTTGTGTTCTTTCTTGTTGTGTTAATGTTGCACGTGTTTTTGCTCCAATTATGCCACCGAAGAAGGAAAACAGTGTAAATGAGCATGGCATAATCGCATTACGGTTGAAACACCATTTCAATTTAATTGTATATTCTTCATTTAAAAATAAAAACAAACTAACTAACAACAAAACAATAACAACAACAACACACACACGAAAATGCAAAAATATCATATAATATGTTTTCTGAGGCTGCAACGGATTAATTAGGCCTACACATGTACATATATTTACTCTCACTCCAATGTTTGGTTTATGAACAATTCGGTTTACGAACAGTCTCGGAACAGATTAAGTTCGTAACCCGATGATCCACTATATACAATTCATACGCCACGAGTAAATCTACGCCAAACATTCAATTATAAACGAACTCAAGACCACAGCCTTACCCATACATCACCCACAATTAGCACTGCTTGTTTCTCCTGTATTTCACAGCCATTCAGCGACACTCAGTTGTGGAGAAATGAATGAGCGCGATGGGGAATGAGGAAGATAGAAAACAATATGTAGCATATCATACAGGGTGTCCATAAAGTCTCTTTACAATTAAAAAAAAAAATTATTACAAAGACGGTTGATAAGATATCTTAACCAGGTTTGTTTTGTTTTAATCAGTGTATATTAAAGTTTGTGATCACATTGGAATTTTGTGTTTCTGGTAGTCTGCTATGGGACATTATTGACTTGAAGCAAAGGATTTCTGAAGCCATTGCCACCGTTGATGAGGCTATGCTACAGCGAACATGGAAAGAAATCGAGCACCGTCTTGATGTACTTTGTGTAACTAATGGTGCCCATATAGAGATACATGTATATTAAATGTCGTAAAAAACAAAACAAAACAAAAAAGCTTTGACAACCACTGATTACATAAAAATAAATCTAGAATAAATCTAGTTAACAAATACTGTCAACTGCTTTTGTAATAAATTTTTAAAATTGTAAAGAGACTCTAGTCTATGGACACCTTGTACAATGGCGATTTCAACCTCACTAACTTCACTGGGCCCATTCTCTGGCCAACCACGGAAGAGTCCACATGAAAATTTGATAACACAAGATTTCCTCAGACTGTTCAATGGACTGTGAAAGGTAAAACGGTGCCATGTTGTGTTGACAGTGAAGTATCTAGCTATTTCAATCTAGTCTATATGTGCAGCATACAGTGCATTCCTTGCTTTTATGTAATTATAAAATCAATCAGTAGGGTCTGCTATTCAGTTTATTTTATGGATCTTCAGAACATTCAATGGAAGGTACTCGTAGACGGTAGAGCAGGTCTGTCTTCAGAGAGATACTTGATACGTCTGCTAAATGCAAAATTTAATGGCTCTTCATAGCTGGTAAAAACAGTCCCAGCTCAGATGAAGGCACTTTGTGCATTTATTTCTGTGAAATAATTTTGTACAGTTACCTATATTGTCAGCTCTGTTCAGGGTGCAAAAGAGCACGGTTGGGTACAGGGTGAGTCCTGTGAAAAGAAAGGAAGGGGATCTATGCATGCTAAGGAATTGATCCACTACATTATAAAATCCATCGACAGCACTGCAGCTGTGTCTCCCTCAATGAATTATTGAATATCAATGAACTGCAGAGTGCGCTGATGGAAGACTAACAATGATGCTTAAATGTGGCTCTCATTAGAATAATAGTTTATTGAATGTCTCTACTGACCTGTAAAACTATAACAGCATAAATATATCTTTTTCCCAATCTTAATGAAAATAAAGGACATCCTTTTAATATCTTCGCTTGCAATTACCAACTCCTGTCTCATCACAAAGGACTGAAGGCCATCATGAGCATCAGGCTCACAGAGGAATCCACCTAGCAGACATGTACTCTTTGGGACATGATCCCTGGGTCTGGGTTCATGTTAATTAGGGCTTGTATAGGCTATATGTTGCAGTTATTTGAAGTTCCACTTAGTGTTGAAACCAACATACATTGGGTCAGGATTACAGTTAGAGGACATAATCAAGAACCCAGACCTAAGACTGGGTATGTTTCCACACTTAAAACTGAATTGCTGAACATGCAAAAATCTGTACCTGCAATCAACAATACTATCCAAATGCAAAAATCTTCATGGTGATGTAAGGCTTTCCTGTGCTGCAGATATTGATACTTTTACCTGAGGCAGGATGTGCAGGACAATGTCATAAACCATGCCATGTCATAAATTAAATCTGTAGGGGGATTTTTGGGAGCAAGTCAATATCACTTTCATTCTGCATGGATAGCCTGTTAGTTAATACAACTAGAGTTCAGCAGTCTGTCAGCTTCGTTGTAAGAACATTTAAGGTTAAAAAAAACAAAACAACAACAAAACATTTCTACTCCTATATTTTAAATCATTTTCTGGTACATACAGAAATTAAATTAATTATAATTATCACTGCTTTATTATGATAATAAAAAAGCATAAGTCGCACTTTTGAGATGTTAAGAAAAACAGAAATATTTGTAGTCAAATCAGTTCATCACTTATACCAGTATGATTTCATTGAATTAATTCCAAATTCTCTTGATGTATTTCATTATTTAATGACATTTTCTAAACCTCTTACTTTCAGATGTGCCGTGGGACATCAGCTGCATTTGATGTTTTTGACTTGTTTTTTTTTTTGTTATTATCCTAAAGCAGTGATGATAGATATAATATATGACAAGAAAAAAAAAAAAAGAAAACATTACTGATGGCCTTCAGTCCTTTGTGATGAGACTGGAGTTGGTAATTGCAAGCGAAGATATTAACAGGATGTCCTCTATTTCTCTAGATTATCTAGACACTATTTGGTGTGCAGTGTTGTACATTATGCTGAATTCGAGCCAGATGCACCAGCAATTCTGTGTTGTGTATATTTTTTTTCCATACCTGATTCAAACCGTGTGTTTTGCCTCTGATTTTTGCCTCAATTCCTGTCCCGGAGTGAACAGGACAATTTATTGTCCACGTCTTTCCTCTGGCTCATTGTTGCCACAGCTGAAAGCAGCATAAACTGCTGCGGACTGTTACACAGACTCCGTACGTAACACTGCTCGCGGTTCCCATAGATGACAGTTCAAGACAAAATTATAAGGCACAGTTCACATGCTAACGGCGAATAAACTCAGTCAAAACAACCGTAAATCAAGGAGTTTAATATTGTCAGCATATGTGTTTGAATCATAACAAAATTTATCGTTGTTTTGATTAAAATAACTTTGCCATCGATGAAAGATTGACACCGGGTGGCGTGTATCTATTCATAGCATGTCTATGGTGGGGGCCTGACCTGTGATACAGGGGGACAAAACTCTTCAAGTGACGCCATTTTACCTGTATTCAGGTGCTGTACTTCCGTGTTTGTGAAGTTTTATCTTCGATTTCACCTTCACCATGGGGTGCTTGGGTCTATTTGTGAGTATTGCTTTGCATTTGTCTCGTATTTCATGTATTTGTCACTAACAAGCAGATTAAAAACATACTTGTTCACCAAGCATCTGTCTGAGTAATGTTTTCAGGCTTTTCCCGTTTGTTAGTCATGTCTACTACAAACTTGAGTTGTATTACATGATTATGTATGTGAGCATGTCTCGAATTATGTCTGTATACCATGTTATGAATTTGTAGGTATGTTGTTGCCCCTGTTTGTTTTGAGGCATATTTCGTGTGTGGCTGTTTAACATTTTGGTTCTGTAAAGCGCTTCGAACCCTCCAGGGGTGAGGCGCTAAAGGGCGGAGGCGCTATATAAATGCCCTTTATTATTATTATTATTATTTTCATTTAAGAACAAGAGCAAAATCAAGGAAGAATTTACTAGTAGTCTAACCATGATCAAGATCTAAATCTAGATCTAGATCTCTTGTCGTTTATTGTAATTCATGATGAATATGAATGAAATTCAAATTGCATTTTTTTGTTTTTACTGTAGATATATCAGTAGACATAAACTGAAAACACTAGGCAATGTTAGTTTAGTTCTAAAGTACATTTCAATACTGGGAGTTGAGATTTTCCACAAAACATTACTGCACCATTATTTTGGAACTTCTTCCGCAGTGCTGTCTCCACTATTTTATCTAAAAATCTATCAAGAAAAGTGTCCATCAAGGCTGGTTTGTAAATTCTATTCTCTCTGACTCTTGATCTGACCACAATCTTTTACAATATATAGATCTATATATATTTTTTTAAAAATTTAAAAATTTTAGATTTTATAGATAAGATTTAAGATTGAGCAAGTTTGTGACCACAGTGAATTTTTTTTTTCAACTGTTTCAAACATGAAAACAGACATGGATGTAAATTTAAAATTAAAATGATTTAGGGTTTAAAATGATGACATTTTCAGATGATTTTAAAGACAGTGTGACTTATCATAATAATTATTTGTGACGCAATTATATTATATTGTATAATTTTAAGGACTTGCTGCAGTGATACCTTCAGAAAAATAGCTAAGACTTCTTGTCTGAACAAATGCTATTTTTTCCACTGAATGCATTATTTTATGTCAAGATTAAATTTTTAAATGGATATGAATTGGACATACCTACAAAGATCAGCCTATTGCTAATTTTAAGATATGTCATCTGGACTGGTGGATGAAACAGTGTATAACAAGTGACTGAATAGTGATTGAAACTGTTGAGAAACCATTTTTGTTGAATTTATTGTACATGTTTACTGTATAATACTATGAATCTACTTTGTAATGGAGCATTTTTAGGAAGTGCATATAAATTTAAATCATTTGCATTATTGTATAAATTGAGGCAAACTTGCTGTCATCTGTTTCAGTGCATATCGATAAAATTTCTGATCAATTTGACATGATCTGTTTCAGGTTATGGACAAACGCTATATTATGTTGTTGGTGACTCTGGGTATCACATACCTATCAACAATTTTTGTTATTGTAAGTCTTTGCACAAATCATTGGGTGGAGCTGAGAGATCGAAACCTCTATGACAAAGATGTCATGGTTCACTTTGGGCTTCACAGAGTGTGCTGGGTCAGCAGTGGGCGCTGCAATAATGCAGGAAATGACTATGACCAACAAAGTGAGTGATACTCCATAGCATAATTTGTCAGTCAGTAATAGTTTAAAAACCAAAGGCGCATCGAAAACCTTTTCTCTGCTTAGTGTACTCCTCCTGTGCCATATCATGAGACTGAATCATGATACATGATGTGTTTGACTGCAGAATGTGATAAGCATCATTTTTATTTTTTTGAAGATTTGCTTATGAAATGATACCTATGTGTGAGTTATGTGACCTTATTTAAACAATACTTTGCAATATGTGTATGTAATAAGTTCAGTGCAAACAAATTAGAGTTTCTTAAATTTAAAACAAAAAGTTTGAATTATCTCATTTTGTGGTCAAACCCTTCATGTGTCATCTATGATTTTGACATATATAATGTTAGAGGAGAAAAAAGTATTTACATGGAATTGATAAAGATAAGTTCCTAAAAGAAAAATGCCTTTTTTTTTTTTTTTGATGATCTTGGAACCCACTCTCAATAGACTTGTCTCGATTAGCGTATTCTGCAAACCCCTTGGCATCTATTTTTAGAAAGGGGGCAGCCGACCACACTGCGCTTAATAAACCATCAGGCTAAGGCCTACTCATGGAGGGTTGAAACGGAACGATGGCTAACAAAACATGCTATTGGGACGTGTGTAAATGTGACTCAAGGCGAAAAAATCATGAGGGTATGAATGTGGTGACTTTCAAAAGATTTCCACAGTCCAAATCACAACGAGAAAGATGTATGAGTGAATAAGGCGATGCAATCGCCCACATAGCTATCAGCAACATTGGTTACCACCATTTCGTGTGCTTGAAGGCGAATGTTGGTGTTGAGTGTGCCCTTTGTTTAACAAAGCAACGGCAAGATTTGTGTTACTTATCCATAGTTTACAATATTATTAATTTATCTAGCGGGGGTTAGATTTAGATATCATCTAGTGCTATGTGGCTGATCTAAGTCAAGGTAATTTACTTCAAAGACACTGCTACCCCCAGAATCTGGATAAAGGTATAGAATTTTTAGTTAATACCAAGGTATACTTTATATCAAGCTTTGAATAATAAAACTAAAGAAGGAAGAGAACTGAACTGTGCAGGAAGAGAACTTGTGTAGATATAATTTATCGTGCAGGTTCCACTGTAATGAAACCCGAACACCATATCAAGATAGTGTTGTCCATATTCTCTTTTTTTTTTAAAGATATTTTTATTTATTTACTTATTTATTCATTTATTTATTTAAAAAAAAAAACAACAACAGTGAGCCTAATCTAATGTCTTGTGAACAAGAATATCTTGAATAGGCATTGTGTTAGTTAAGTCATACTTGTGGGAGTTGAGTTTTGTCAGTCTTGATTATATTGTTCTCATCTTTCTCCACCTCTGGTATCATAAAGCTAACAAAACAAGCATACCTCACAATGCTCAAATGGTGGAAAAGATAGCATATTAACTGAACTCAAACGTGATTATTGTGAAAATGCTTAGTATATAAAACTAATGATATTACAGATTCATTATGCTCATTTCACATTTTATGGCTGAGCTCAGCTCATGTTAAAGTAGATCTATATCTACATCTGCTGATTTGCAAAAAAAGTTAATCAACTGATCAAAAGTTTAGATCTCACTACATCTAGATCCCATCTTGATCTAGTCTAAGCTTAGTCTAGATATGAATTTAGATCTATATCTCAATCTTGGCCTAGGATGAAATTATTATTACGAATGCAAAAAAAAAAAAAAAAATCGCCTAGATGCTAAAATGCAAGGCTCATCAGTATCATAAATAAAAGAAAAGATAAACATTTTATGCAGCATAGATCTAAGTCTGGATCTAATGTGGTGAGAGACAGAAAATAATGAGGAGGAAGGGATATCAGAGCCATAAGTGGGTATATAAATCTAGATCTATGTATGTGTGCATCTCCAAAATTAATATTACACAGAAATCCCTCTGCTCCATAGAAATTCTTGCTAAAACAAAATGGTCATCACCCCGAAACTAACTTCTTGCTATTCGCCATCATTGAATGCAAGCGAGTGCAGCTCGATATCTGCCCCTCTTCTAAAGATAAACGAACAAAATTTTCAGGAGATGGGCTTAATCGAGACTCTACTATTATTTCCCCTGAAAAATGGTCAGCACACACAAACTGTGACTATTCAAGTTCATTAAGGAAATTGGACTTTTATTAAAATGTAGAATCTGCCTATGAGGTTTGAAAAAAAACAAAACCACACAGAGGTATTCATCATACCATGTTCTTATTTACGACTGTTGGACTACATTCACATTTCATAACAGTCATGTGGTAGAAACATTACACTTACGTTATGGTTTGTTGAATATTCCAAAAACTTCTTGATAGGTTTTGACAAAAGCTTTTGTGGCAAAAAGAATATTTTTGAAGCTGATCTCAGATACAGCCTAAAATAAAAGTTTATAAGATAAAATTTTGAGATTTGCTTTGTGCTCTGTTATGTAACATGGAAAAAATGCAAGATTTAATTTTTAAATTTTTTTTCTCAGACACACTGCCAGCTGTTCAAGGACTTGTCATTGCAGGTGGATTCTTGACAGTGATTGTAAACATGCTGAATCTGATAAACATCTTCCGGGATCGTTTGGGGTTGTCAAGCACACTTATGTGTGCATTCTGTGCCATCATGTCTGTTATTTCTGGTGAGTTCTCGTAAGGGAAAAGAAACAAATGGGGAAGAAGAGGAGGGGAGGGAATGTCAGTTGCATTCCACCCATGTGTTTTGGCATCAGTGAATCTAGACTCTGGACATATTTTCAGCACACGGTTAGTTCTGTAAACATGGTAGGGAGCGTAGCATCCAAAAAAAAAAATAATAGAAAAAAGATCAACTTAAGCTTATATTCTATATACATGCATTTTCCACTCCTGTGTTCTTGTTGATCTAGTGGTAAACTGCCCCATGCTCTTTCGACTCTTGATAAAAAGTAAGGGGAACTTATTATCAAAATCTTTGCATCAAGATGTAAAATCTGATTGCATTAGTTCAGTTTCACCAACATTCTTTACAAAATTAATCCATTAGTTGAATTAATTGAATGAATAAATCTGCATTGTCTTTTGGGCATGTTAACTGACCTAGTGAATTAGGAGAGGGGTGGGGAATTGGTCTGAATATCCCATCTGTGTTGTGAATGCTCCTGCATGGCCTTATGTCAGGATACGTATGAGGCACAAAATATTCACTGATGACACTGATCGACAAATTATTTTGGTTTGCACAGACATTTAGACAGATAGTGTAGTATTAATCGGAAATATTCATTCACTGAGGTACTTTTTTGAACATCAACATAGTCTTTGTTGAATTTATGTAGCAGGTGTGGAATTCTTCCTCACTATGTCAAGAGAATACTGAAGTAAAAGTAAAATTATAAGCAGTAAGAATTAAGAACGTAATGAAAATGTTGGATAAAATCTTCTGAAATCTTACTGTCACAAATCATATATTTCACAATCGCATTTGAAAATATTGCCTAAATATCACTCTTGCCAGAAGTCATGGACTAAAGATCTTTACTATTTGAAAGCAACTTTTTTATTCTAAGAATGATTGCTTTCTTCACTTTGTCCAGACATCTTCTTCAGTAGATCTGTGAAGTATAAGCCTGATTCCTTGTGGATATGGACTGTTTTCTCCTCCTGAAGAGATAGCTTTTCTGAAAGTAGACATTGTATGTGCCAGATCCGCTGAGAATTTCTGATTCCCAATATGTACGATCAGGATCTCTGCACTTTCTTGACAAATAGTATGTTTTTCCTTCTTCATACATGTTTCTTGTGTTCCATGATCCAGTGTGGAGAAACTTGTCTGATGAAACAAGTGTAGCTTGTTGGCTTGAAGGTTTTTTTCTATGATTGCATTTCAACAATGATGCAGTTTTGTAAATCTTGCAGTTTTTGTTTTTGTTCATACATGGTTTTGCTGATCTGCTTTGATTTTGACATTTTTGATGAAAGAAATTTAGCTTAGGGGCTTAGAGAATAGATAAATTTCTAACAATGATAGTTTGTCAATACTGTACGTATTTTATTTCTTTTATTTTCAGGAGTTCTGTTGATGGTTGGCATCATTCTATTTGCCATCAAAGTTGAAGTGCGCTCTGAATACCTGGGAGTTGGGTACACAGATTTCCAAGGCTACTCGTTTGGACTTGCAACAACTGCTGCTATCCTAATGCTGATTGCTGGGATCCTCAGTGGTTGCACAGGACTTTCCCAGGCTACACCAAAGTTTTTGCATCAAATGCCCACCAGCTATGCTCCAAACATAGGCAGTTACCCTCCAAGTGTAGCAAATTATCCTCCAAGTGTTGTAAATTACCCACCAAGCGTGGTGAACTATCCTCCAAGTGTAACAAATTATCCTGACATGAATCAGTGCCCACCATACACTGTGAACTAAAACTATAGTTCAGTAAAGAGATCTGATCTTCTTCAAACAGAGTAGCCATGATCATTGCTGCTGTCTTGGAGGTAAAATCATTCTAATTAACAATTTGTTTGCCCATAGGTAAGACAAAAAGGCAATGTGTGAAAATTTGCAGAAAATTCTACGTACTTACGATAAAAGTAATAAACACTGTCAGCATTTTTAGCTAATCTCCATGAATTAAGATCCCTTTCACCGTAAATTTTTCTTGAAACGGATTTCTGATCTTACAAGACTTGCCATCAGAAACTTAGTTTGCAGTGCAAGGCAAGAGATCAGCGTCCTCAAAGGCACTGAATTCATCATACAGGAATGTCAAACTTCCGAGTTAAGTCGGAATTCCGACGTGTTGGTCATCGCTGACTTTTCTATTTTTGGCTTTGCTGATTTCCCTAGGCAATTCTGGCTTTATAGTAATTTCTAATGTGATTCAAGTCCAGAACTATAGCAATAGAACCGGAAGTATGATAGAAATTTGTGCATGTTCCGGCCGAGAGTCGAACTGCTTTTCGGTAGTTGTTTAAAGATCGAGATCGAAGTTGGTAGTGCTTAATTCCTCAGACCTGACAACATGCAGTAGAGTGGTCTTGTAAGAGTTGGTGGAAAATTAGTGTATCAGAGTAAAGATAACAACAAATAATATGCACATGGTCTTACAAAGACTAATGTATGAGGGCAACGTTTCATGATCTAGATCTAGATCTAGCTAGTTCCGCTCGATGATTGTGATGACAGCACTGCCTGAGGATCTTTTAAGTCCTTGGAATTTCCATTAGTTGTGTAATCTTACAATCCCTTCCCAGGTTCCTGTAGAAACGCACAAATTCTCCCAAAATGAGGCAAACGGGTACTGACCTGAAAAGCCTAGATGAGTCTTATGTGACCAGATAGTGGCCAGCCGCCATAATGAAATATTGTTTGTTGCAAAATTTTCTGACTTTTTGGTGAAAACGGTTTGACATCCCTGATTATATTATGGCAGCAGTAAGGAACAGAGCTGAGTAATTCAAGTCCTTTGTCACAAGAAAGAGTCTGCTGATTTCATTTTATTTATTATTGACTAGGCCAAATTGCTTGTAAAGCAGAAGTCATTTCATTTGGATCATGACCTCATTTTATGAGACAGCAACAACTACAAAAACAAATAAAAAATAAACACGGACATTTGTTTAGTTCAGTCGGACAAGACTTAAGTGATTGGTAATATAGTGAAGTATATTTGGAGAATCTCCCAACATTTTTTCTTTTTAATCCAGCAGTAACAAACTATATAGAAATGATATGAAATGTGCGTGTCAGAGGAAGATGAAAGGAAAAAAAATAAAACAATTGATTTGTCTTGTAAACTCCTCTGAGTAATAGAATGTGTGTCTGCATGATTTGTGTGCATTTTTTTTTATAAAACAATACAAGTAATGACAAGGCTAAGAGTAGTTTGTCTGTAACTTGTATCAACCGTTGCAACATAATGTTATTTCTTGCCTACTCTAAAATTGTACATTGAATTATTTTTCATATGGGTACAATTTCTTGACATTGAAAACATATCTGCTGAGCATCGGAGTGACACATTCCATTTTATATACTGTCATGAAATATCAGCTACAAATGTAGTACTTCCATCACGTCACCTGTTTCCAGTCTATACATTCTTTATAAGTTTATCAATAATCTATTTCTGTTAGAATTGTCACTTGTCTTAACACTATAGTGGTGCTAGCTATGCATATATCTGAGTCTGCTTTGCAGAGAAGTTGAATTTTAAAAAAAAACAACTTTTAACTATACCATTGAAACATGGGTGAGAGGGTAAGGATGCTAATGACCAATATTGAAAAAATGAATGTGTTAACTGCTTTTTGTAAGCTAAGAACAGTACATTCAATTAGGTACTCTGTACATTTAGCACTGAGTCATATTTGTAATTTGTTTTGTTATTTAGGCCTGTGCAGAACTGATCATATAAACCAATTAAAAAATAACCATAGTGCCACAACTTATGTTGTCACTTATGCAGTTATGTAACTTAGTGTTCTGATGATGACTGGTCATGAGCAAATGAATTCTGTAAATATATCTGTATGAAATAAGCATTCCTAGTTTTATATGGTAGTACATCTATCAAGTTTGATAAAACAAGACAATAACCCAGATTTTTTGTATTGCACTACATGCACTTTTCACAGCACTCCTTTATACAAGGTCATTCCTATGTTAGCTGTGTCAGAGAAAATGGCGGGAAAAGACTATTATGTCATTACCAAGGTATAAGGAAAAAAAAAAACAAACAAAACATGCAATATCAACTATTGTTGAGCTTACTTGGGTGACAGACTCAATTGGAATCATAACCAACCAGTGGTGACATCATGCACAACAAAGAAGGTAATATTGACTGGTATGACAGTTTGATTAGCACAGTCCTCCACTCAGCTATAAAAATGGGTCACTATTACTTGTCCATGAATGTGTACATGATAAAGATGATGATTATGGGACTATGTTATTTCTGTGGAATTAAGGAAGAAAAGGTATTAAATATTTCCATAAGAGGGATTGAATACATTAATAGCTTTTTTTTTTTTTTTTTTTGTGAAGCTGAAATTATTATACTGGGTACAGATTTGTGTGTTTATATAAACATGCTTGAAATCACCTGTAGATTGTCATTTGTTTGCCCTTATAAATACAATATTTATGACAGACATGTAGAATATTCCTGAAACTTGGTACTCTTATTGCCATTGTTGTATTATACATTGTTTGTGCCATTGTGGTTTTCATGCCCATTGTTTTGTAAATATTTGAGAATAAATACTGAACATTCCAGTCACATAAGCAAAATATTGTTGTACTATTCATATCCAGGATTCATATTTAGTTACCTAAACCTTTTATCATTAGTCTGAAGAAAAATTTGTAAATTTTATTTCATGACATGCACCAGGTTTACTTCCTGTTTTAGTTTTATTACATGTGTAACTTTTAATGTGAATTCATATAAGCAATTACCATTTTTATGTTAATAGCTTTTGGTGCAGTACCAAAATGAAAACATTCCAAGAAAACCTTTTTAGCTTTATGTACAATCTTTTATACTTCATATGCATTTTTGTATAATTATTTTAATTTCAATAAAACATGAATTTTTCCCTGTATGTGACTTTGTTCTGTTGTTTAGGCATTATAATGATATATATCACTGTCATGTGGTACTGATAAAAGAGCGTCTGTAATGTTTTAGTAAGGAAAGTGTGAATGGATAACAATTAATATGCTAACATGGAAAAGGTCAAAATCTTGATCTGACATAATAATAATCACATTTCATGGAATTTGAGATCATTAACTGTAGGTTTTCAGTATCGTCAAGGTAGAGCTGGTTGTTTTTACTCCTCATTTTATCAGAATGGCATGAAATTTGACTGAATATGAGAAATTTTCATATTATTCAGAAAGGATTTAATATTAATAACCAATGAAACATAAATTATATCCATAAGTGTGATAGGGAAAATGTCAGCATGATATAACTGAGATTAGTTTGGGCATTGTTTGATACAATTCAATTGATTTTGTTGCATGTTCTCTGTACAGTTCAGTTAATTTAGATACTTTTAATCTTTTGAACTGTAGTAGAAGGAAAAATACTGCTTTGAACTTTATGCATCATTTTCCTCTTTTTACACTGAGGAGGAAAGATATTCAGAAAACAGTGTTTTGTTTAAATCTATATATATCAATGCGGAAATGAGGCATAAAAGACAGTAAGCAAGCACAATTTGCTGCGAGCCTGGCACGTCAATGATATGTGAGAGATCAGCTTGGCTGTAACTTGTGGATTTCTTTTAGTGCCATTTGCAAAATTCTTATGTTTCTCAGCCTCAGGCTGGGATGTACACTTGTGGCCACAATAAGAAGAGACCTTTCCATGACACTCCTTTTTTTTTTTTATTGCTTGAATATTACAACTGGGTATTTCTTCCTCGCGTGCATCAGTCACACAGTTCTGCTTTTGGTGTCAAAGTTTTACACATGATATTACTTTCCAAAATGTTGACCGGTGAAGTAACAGCCAGTTTTTGTGATGAAATTAAAAAACGTTAATTTATGAGTAGTGTCAGATAGTATTTAGTATCAGACTGCACTACAATTACACCTCCAATCAATTCATGAAGTCAAATTTGTGATATAGCAAGTTTTACACCATGTGTTTTTAATCTGAGTCCTTGGCCAATGGCTAAATTGAGCAAAAATCTGGCTGAGCGTGCATGACAGTTTGTAATTCAGTCTACCCCTGTCCAGTTCCCCCCCTCCTCCCAACCTCCATTTTCATCCTTTCTCACTCACTTTCGCAGTAACACTCCATCACCTTCCCTCTCTCTGTAATCGTTGATTAGTCAACTAATCATCATGCAAGATGCTTGGGCCAAATGATGAAATACATGGAGGTGTGTCAAGTGCATAGTCTACATATTTGTGGCACTGTTGATCAGTCAGACCTTGGGAATTACAACGCTTGAAATAAAGAATAAAATCATCCATGTTGTTTTCATGCGACATTGAATAAACAGGGGAGGAAATTTCAATAACACGTGCATTGCAACACTTGTATGAAAGTCTCTTTTATTTTTATAGAATTTAAATTACTGCCATACTTGTTCCAAAAAAACAAATCAATTCAATCAAAAATTAACTTATTAGAGTTCAGCTCAAATGTAATCAACTGTATATATGAGCAATTTGTCCAGTTAGCTGGGAAGTAGCTGAACAATTTTTCTTGGTGTATGAATATATAAAATTTCCAGGTAAAATTATTAAAATAAAATAAAATTTAGACATGGAAGGATGTGTTAATCCTGATTCTTTATTTAAATGAAGTCACTTTGTATAATGGCAAGCAAAGAAGATCTTATATGAATGCACATCTTACAACTTAAGAATAGTGTCATAGAAAAAAAAAGATAGAAAGATGTGTCATTCCAAGTTGGGAGAGAAAGACTGCAATACCTTGCTTTCCTGTGAAAAAATTATATATTAACAAATCTGCCTTTTTGAAATATCTTTATTACAAAACATAAAAATCCTCAATGGATATATATGGATAATATTGCCAAATGGTGATAAAAAGTTTGGGTGTGACAAAAAGAGACGTGACTTTACAGGTGAAAGCAAAATTTTTCTAGAGTAAGAGTATACTGAAAAAGAACAATTGTTGGGGCCATGCAATCTGACCCAAGAATTATGATTTGTGAATTTGTTCATCAAATAACTTTTTCTTCCTGTTTTTTTTTTTTCTCTTATAAGTACAAACATAAACAAATATAACATCATGATACCACAGATTCAAAGTAAATTTCAGAAAGGAGTCAACGTTGTATAATAGTTCCGCTGCTTTTGATTGTAATATTATGATGAGGAAAAAAGTAGAGCATGTCAAATTGGGCATTTATTCAATGTGATTTTCAGTTGCTTATGGAAGAAATTGTCAGTGTTGGTGAAATTAGATTAGAAACAAGTGTTCTTTAATATACATGTAAATGATCCATGGTACCAAATTTTTTGTGGGGGGGGGTGTGGGGGG
>JBCEWB010304918.1:3631-22191 GCA_039654565.1 Peronia peronii | reverse complement strand
GACATAAAGCAGAGATGAAGGTCTAGTTCAGGAAAGATTTTCAGCAAAGAGACATTTGGTATTGCATGAGAACCAGATGGAGATCTTTTGTTATAAAATTGACCAGATTGTTATTTTTTATCTCTGACAGTGACTGTCCTGTAACAGTTTATTTTATGATTTTTTTTTTTTTGGCTTTTGCTTTTTTTGTGTTTTGTTTGTTCTCATATGTAACTTTCAGCTATGACCACACGTGTGATCTCCCTCACCACTACCATTCTTGCCCCTACCATCTCCAGATGATAGTGGAAACATTTCTACTTTTTTTATGACAAGAGTTTGACATTCCTGACAAAATGTATTTTTTGTTTCCTTGCTACTTTCTCAAAGCTTTCATGTTTCACATTTCTCTTGTCTGCGTGCAGAGTGGTTGAAAATGGGCAGGAAACTGTGATGATTGAGGAAGACGGAGTTCTCAAGTCCAAGAGCATCAATGGAGTCCCTCAAGCCCTGGACGGTCCCACCTCCAAGCCCAGCATCCGAGCCTGAGGATCGGCACTTCGGCCAGGAGGTCATTTGTGTAATTAGTTGTTCTCAGTGACACTAGTAAAGCGGTGGAGTGTTGACCATGTGGGGAATATGGGGAAGAAAGGATCATGAACTCTGATTTTCGGCGATGAATTACGGTTTCCTTTCTTTTCACGTCTTTTCTTTTTAATTTTTAAATTTTTTTTTTTATTGGGGTGTTCTGAAACTACATATGGCCCATAGGTGATTTCCTCTGATTTGCTCACTTTTGTTGCCCTTGTAGCTTCTTCATTCATATCTTATCATGTGAGAAATGTCATTTTATCTGTGAAAGATGTGCAAATATAAATATCTCCCTCTATCTGAGGGCCAGAGAAAGAGACATTTTCAGGGTTTGCCGTATCAGTTTTTGGGATTCTGATTGTTGAACTGAAATATTGTGTGCCAATCAGCTTTTGATCACATTTGAATGAAGAAAAGTATAAAAAGACAATTGCTTTGTGCCATTATAGTTTTGTAAAAGAAAAACAGTTATTTCCAAATATTTCATGAAGAATTTAAAATAGTTTCTTTCTACAAGTTGATTTGCTATGTAATATTATACTTTTTATTCACAAAACATCATTTTGCACCCTTTAAGAAATCTGTGTGCGATTGTCTACAATTTTGTCAGGGATGTCAGAAATCTGAAGCTGTATTTCTGATACCATGGATGTAAAGCTTTGGCAGGGAGATAGGGTTTTAAAGTTGACATAAATGGTAATAAATATTTAGTACTTTGATCTCTGTGTGCTGATGGCATCAAAACACCTTTGCTTCATATTCAGTTTTGTGCTGGAATTTCATGGAATGCTACAAGTATCAGTGATCAATGACCAACCACAAGTAACATAGTTGAGTTGAACTACAACAAGATTTCTTCAGTATTTAAAGCATGGCAGGGCTACCCCTGACATTGGTGGAATCTCTTCCCGTGAAGCAAAAGGCTGTTGTTATGCTCTGCTTCATGCTACATTAGTTGGAAGTTTCACAGCAGGGGAACAAAATATCAAGCGAGTGCAAAGAAAAATGTATTTGCACAAATATTGTATATGACTAATCTGTAAATTTCAAGAGAGTGAGGGGGAAAACGTTACCAGGATTTCAGAAATGCCAGCTTTGCTACATTTGACTCGATTGGAATCCAATCATAATTCTGCTTTTATCGTTTCTGCTTTTAATGTTTCTCCATCATTGTGTCCTTTTCAAGCAGTGCAGCAGTCCAGGTACGGCTCATAGTGAGAGAAGCATTTTGGTAGGTCAGTCATGCTTCTCAACACTGCCTGACGGCCTGTAAAAACACACCATTGAAGGGTTACTGTCTTTGGACATGCAAATGTTTCCAGTTACGTTCCAATATTTTGCTTATGGGTTTGAATCTTTTGCGGCTTTACAGTTTTATGTTGTTATTGATTTTTGTTCCTTTATTTCACAACAACCTTGATCACTGATTCATGTGGGGGGAACTGAGGAATTTTATCTCCTTGAATATGAAGCTGAATACTTTTTATTAAGCTGAATACTTTTAAGAAGCAGCTAACACAAATCACAAATAACAATATAATAATGGCCAAAATGAATCTTCGTATGTTAAAAAAAAAAAAAAGAAACAATAACAAAGCAGCAACATCTTCAGTGTTGCAGATAGTATGTAAAAAATAAACCATAACATTGGGTGTTTTTTTTTGTTTTTTTGTTTTTGTTTTTTGTTTTTTTTTTTGTTTTGTTGTTTGTTGATATATCATTCTAGTGGTTGTAATGGAGTTGATAGTAATGATAGTGAGATTTTGATGGTTTGAAGGTTTCAGTTGCAAGGCACATACATCAGTTTTGAATTGGCAACACTTTGGCATTGCATAGGGTTGGAAATTTACTTCCTCGAGCCTGATATGTTGACCCAAAATTTATCCACTGAGTTGATAATTCAAAAGAAAAAAATAAAATTTGATTTTTGCATCATTTGAATTGTAAAACTCATTTGATGGACGTGGACCTTATAGCATGTTCCCTTGGCCTGATGAGATTTTTATTAGATAAAAAGAAAATTTGGTGAAATGTGGTATTGCAGTAGAGAAATTGTATTCATTAAATGGAACCATGAGAACAGTGCATATTTTTAATGACAATTCTGTAAACTCAGAACAGAGAATGAATTGTGCTGTTGGACAAAGAAGGTGGAAGTGTTTGCTTTTGGTCTCTGCATTGTGATAATAACTTGTGGATTGTCCTTTCTATGGAGTGTTAAACTTCACTCTGCCAAGACTTTGGTGTTAAATGTGGTGATGTCTGTCGCCGGTATGAATGTTGCACTTGTGAATGAGATGAATTTGTTCTGACAGTGGTGAGACAGCTTAAAGATGTATTAGAATATATGGCATACAAGTGGCAAACTTGCATCGTTTTTGATGAGTTCTGAATGAGGGGAAAGCTTTGTGCATTGAAATATACATGTGGCTGTATGCTGTGGGCCGGTAAGAGATGAAAGTACAAGTAATTCTGTCTGTGGATATTTTGCAAATGCAGTTTGATTATTCTTAGCAGCGTCATTTGTAGTATGCTTGGCACTAGAACAGTAGTAGTGCAGTGTTGTCTTCATTACAGAACTATTTTATTGTCATTTATTCTCATTGTTTATCAAGTAATACTATATATATATATACATTTGCATTGTGTAGAGCAAACTTCTACTCTCTCAAGCCTAACATCAAGTGCCTCTGGTACTGTCCCATTGTCAGCAAATGGATTTCATATCTGAAATTAAACTGAAAACATGAATGGAATATTGTCCAAGCTTTATTCTGTACATATAAAGCTTTTGATCAAATGACCAGTTTAGCATGGAAATGTTAATCTTACTTGCTGGCCAGGTTATTCTGTAGAAGTTTTCATGCAGGTTATCACAACTCCTGGTTTGGTATGTGGTTGAGATATTCACTGAATAACAGTTTGAAGAATTTTGAAAAGCATAGGAAAAAGAAACCGAAAGATTTCTGACTGGGAAAGTTCATTCAAGCAGTAGATCATGATCAGATGGTGGGAGGGATTGAAATTTGATTTCAGTTTGAATTGGACGTCATTCAGAACATGAATAAACCAATAATGTCTCCTGAAGGGGAATCTCTGCACTCCTCAGTGGGAGAGAGATAAAGCTGAGTTCTTCATTTAAAGTTTTGTATGAGTAGAATGAAGGAATTTGTCCACATTATTTTCAACTAACGAAGCAAACATTAATTATCCATTGTAACAGAACACAAACAGCAGGCTAGTATGGCCAGTGCCTCAAGAATTAACCATATAATCCACATTTTGGAGCTGAATTTGAGCTTCAGAAAGAAGTTTTCAGAAACATGTAGTGTAATGGGATCAAAACATTTTAGAGTTAAATTCAGGCCACCACTTTGTAATTCAGCTATTATCACAATATGGAGAACAGCAATCATTCTGTTTTTTTTTTTTTTTTTTATGTCATCTTCACTAAAACCAGTACCATGACCCTATCAAACATTGTTACAGCAAGGTAGAGACATGATTAAGAATGCTGAATTTGTTCATCATGTTGGGAAGGGCTGTCTCTTACTGTTTCAAGCTTGCACTTTTTTTTTTTTTTTTTTTACATGTTCTATATTGTAGTACAGATCTATTTGAGTCTGTGTTTTTCATGTTGTATTTAAAGAGAAGTACTCATTTACGTGAACCATAAGTATGGTCATTTACATCTCTTGTAAGTTATCCAACTCCAATAAACACATTCAATCATTGCAGTCTGGCCTTTCTTTCACTCAAGTGTTCTTGAATTGGTCTGCCATGAGAATATTTTCATGTGAACTTCTGTCTGTTTTGGTTGTATTAATGAGGTATTTTGAGATCGGTCGCATGACCAAGAAATTTTTGCTCACACGCTGAATTGCGTACATGCTCTTTGCAGACCAGACAAGTTTTGATGAATGATGAGCTTTCAAATATGTCCCCACCCGCAGGCGATATTTCTTTTTTTTTTTAAGTGTAACTGATCTCTAAGTACCTTATTGTTCAGTACATGTACTGCAGATCTCTATGTTCCTTTTCTTCAAGAGGATACTGTTTTCTTATGGGTTAAATCTTCACCATATTCTGACTTTTAGATAATTTGTCATTGGGAAAATGTCAACAAACACAAAATAAAAACCTCTATTTCAGAAATTTTCTGTCGCACAATACATACAAACAACTCATTTACCTCAACCACATCACATTCAATTTTAACTGCAGCAGACACTTGACAAAGCAAAGCTTCACAAGAGGTGAGTGTTTAATTTCTCCATACATCAAATTATGCATATCAAAGCAACACTGATAATGATTATCATTGCTTTCTACATGGCTTTATGCAGGCCACCTGACACCCCAATACAAACAACAGAGTGAGTGAATGATTGTCAAAAAAACATGTAATGCAGTGTAACACCTATCAACACAACATTTCATCAAGCTGTCCATGCACCACTCACAAAACCAAACCAAAAAATAAAACAAGACTGGCTCTTAAGAGTTCACTGCTGTCCGAAACCTGGGACAGTGAGACTGTGAAGCAAAATGTTTCAGGTAGTAATTTACTTGAATTTGGGACTGACACTGTATCTAGAACTGTCCAAGAATGTGGGGTCTGAATCTACAAAACTTAAATATGTCTTGTCGGAAGTCCATCAGGGAGATTTCAAGTTAGGGTCTTTTATAACTATTTTCCGACTGAGATACCATACTTTTCTGTGTATTTTCCACCAAGTGAAACTTCAACCTTTTCTTACCTGACAAGAAAAATTTGGTATCCGAGTTGGAAAATAGTTAAAAACAGCCGTAACTGGCCATCGCCGGGAGCGCCTTCCGACTCATTTGCTCTGGGCGCAAGACATATATCAAATGATCTGGTGCTGATCCTAAAGTCTTTTATCTTCCTCATTCAAAATGAATTTCATTTTTTTTTTTTTTAAAGAAGGCAATTAGCTTTAAAATATAAATTCTTGAAGCCTTTTTTTTTCTTCAAACATTTGTTAAAATATCAGGTGAGTTACTACAGGATATACTGTATCTCAAAATAACAACTCCTAGTAAATTAAATCCATGATATCTTTAACTTTTCTCCAGTCTAATTGCATTTCAATCTTCCAGACACTCATGCTGATCAATTCTTCATTCAATAAAATTCTTTGCGGGAAACCTCTTGTCATGATACACAAATTGAAAAACTAACAGTGATTCACACAAATATTTTCCAAGTACTGATATCGGGACACAAAACTATATTATGTTATACTAATATGAAAAAAATTAACACACAAAATGTACCTGCAGTATTTTAAAGTATCAGAAAGTCAGGGCCTCACTTTAATATTTATTTTGTCTTGACATTAATATCATCTGGAACCAAACAATGCAGTGACTTGGCAGGTACATTTTCAATGTGAAAACACCGCAGGCTTCAATTCCCTAACTCCATAACATACAAACTAAACAAAAGGCTCTCTCAATGTCATGGATTTAGAGAAAGGCAAGCAAGCAACTGGAAATTTACACTCTTTGGTTACGGTCCTTATCCATCTTGACAAGATCAATGTCGCAAACTGCTACATATTTACTGGTGCAATGGCCTCATTACGGAAATATTTAATACTGCATTTTTTCAACAGCAAGTGCATACATTTGATCCACTCGTGGTGCATGTGAGAACTTCACACATTCATTCATGAGGTATAATCCTTTGTAAGAGGCTAAGCCTACAAAGGCAATATCATGGCATCAGAAAAGAAAAAATACACACGTCTTTTGGAAATTATGTACATTAACATACAGATTCATCATTATGAAAAAAAAAACAACAAACAGCCCCACAAAACACAACAAAGATCCTTTACATATTAAATATTTATTGACATAATTAGAAATCTTATGAATGTCAACATATTTCTCAATGCCGGAACAAATTATATTTCACAGACGCAGTGCAAATGATCTGAGAGGGAATTTGTCATGTCAAATGAGGCTGAATGAAATTACATGTGTAGAAATCTTTTTTCACAGCAATAATTTCTCAAACAGATAAGTAACTGCAAAGATTTAAATTCAATTTGGCATTCGTACAAGTGTGCACACACATACATTAATATATATATATACTTATCTATCAAATATTATATATATACACATACAAACACAACTGTTGACTGTGGTTTTCTAGTGGTTAGATCTCTGTTAAATCTGCAGTATAAACTTTCCCTTCTTTAACGTGGAACAGCTGCAGCAAAACTGTTCGCCTCTCAATAAATATGTAAAAGCTTCACAACTTACATGCAGGCTTTATTTTTTAAATCTCAGTTCAAATACATGTAAACTTCTAATCTCCCGCATTCTCCAACTGAGAATGTCCATATTCATTAACTGCCATTTTCAATCAATGTTAACAAAAATATAAAGTTACATGTACATTTTTGCATTTCTCCTTATCTCAAACAACTGATCAAACCACTAGAATGAAAAATACCTAAGTTACATTACACACATTTTGAGCCCAGGTCGATAAAGCCCAATGGAAAAAAAGACAACCAAAAAAAAATCAAAGAGATTTACTACCAGAATTTCCACAGGAATATCTAAAACATTACATGACTTCAGAAAAGATAAATTTTCCTAAAACAAATGAAAGAACTATTTGTTCTAGGATCCTCCACAATGTTTTTTTTTTCACTTTTATCGTGGGAGTTAAATCGCCAACCTTGTATGATTGCAAAATTCTTTGGTGGAAGGATGGGAAGGAAACAGCAGATATTCACAAAACTAAGAAGTTAATCATCACTAAATACTGTTAACCTGACCTATACATTGATTGTATCAAAGTTCAAAACTTATGGCACAGATTATCAAAATGAAAAGTATCATCATTACATTTAATACTACCAGTGAATTCGTTCCTTCATCATTCGACAACATTTCTTTCAATGGGCTGAGCAGGCATGCAATGGCAAGGATAGACAGCTTAGAGCAACAGGTCAAAGTTTGAAACAACACGACGAAATCATATATCACATACCATCTGCTGACTACATCCACTGTTATCTTCTTACTGGATCAATTCCAGTCTTTATATGATATCTAACTTCAAAAACTTTGCCCAGGCAAATAAGCAAAAAAAGCAAACACTATACAGTGAAAATTTGGAAATGCCTACAAGAATAATCCCCAAAAGAAACATTTATAAAGCGATGATGAATTCTATAAGTCTCAGATTTTTTAGATTTGACAAAATTTCCAATGGACAAAGATGCCACACAAACAATCTTTGAATAACACAGTCACAACATAATGTTCTAGAAATGATGTAGTCTACACCTCAGACTCTGATGTTGCTAAAATCAGGAAACAAATCTCTTTGTACCTGTATACATTTCAAACACATGTCTCACGGCCGGTCGAAATGAGACGTAAGTCGCTGGGCTAGAACAGAGAAATTGGGTTTTGAATGTAATGAAGGGGGTCAGACATCGAAATTCTTTTTATTGCAGAAATCGAAAGTGCATTCATATCTGAACATGACGGTTTCAGTTTTATCCTCGATTTATAAATATTTCTTCATTAAAATCGGGTTTTGTGAGGTAGGTATGTAGATTTATGCATTGAACCGTTCTTTTAAACTTGATTTTCTCGGAATTTCGGTCATTCCTGGAGATTCCTCCTTGTCTCTCTAAACGGCAATATCTCTGGCTAGAATAAAACTAGCTCAAAACTTTTTTCACCACCTGAAAGGGTATGAAATAACTTTCACATCATACTAAAAACCCCATATGGTAAAAAAATCGACACACGTCTCATTTTGAGTCGCTGAAAGACACATGTGAGAGAAAATTGTGAAAAAATTACTATGATGACAAAAGAGTGTTTTCATCATGCGATAATTTTTTTAGAATTTCCCACAAGAGATGTTTCAAATAAAAAAAAAAACAAAAAAACAAAAGTGAGTTTTTCTCCTTATTCACAATGCTCGTTTCATACCTCGTGCGTGTAGCTAAACAGTGATTTGGCTAACAGTAACAAAAAGGGCTCTTTAAAAAATGCAATTGGTGTCACAGCTTGACAATTTCTCTCCTCTAGAATTCACAAACACTGAGCCATAGATGACGTCACCCGCTGCGGATAAAAACAGCCACAGTAAAGCATCGTAACAAATATGTAAGCATCACACATAGGGATAAAATGTACAGGGATTGCCATTTGATGATAGAAAACATTTCCCCTGCAAAAACATAACCTTTCTTTCACTTTTTTTTCTTCATCCATTCTCCACCTTTCTCTCTTTCCCCACACACATGTTTGAATTTCTCAATTTCTATCATTCAAATCCCAGCTCGACTCACTCTTTTCTCTCATACTGACCAAGTGCTCATCCCTATGCCAAAACAAAAAAATAAATAAAAAATAAAACTAAATAAAATTAAATAAAAGAAAAAGAAAAAAAAAGAAAAATTTAAAAAAAAAACATGAATGACAATAACATTCGAAGTTGCAGACAAACATTTGATTTAACCCTCGGCATATCAAAAGAGATCTCACACAAAAGTCAAATGCCCTTTCTCTGTGTGATGACGTGTACAATTTACAGTCTGACGAAATATCAATAATGTGCCGTACCAATGCTACACATGAACGAACCACTACCAATGACTAGAGCTATCAACATTTAGGAAGTCAAATGCAACTTCTTCAAACAAAATTTCAGATTACAAAAAAAAATATGGTTAGAAAAAAAGAGGGGGGGGGGGGGGGGAGGGAGGGAAGATGCAGGAAAGAAAGGAAACAAAATAACTTTTATTGGAATTTTTAACAAATCAAACAAACAAACAAACAAAAAATGAATGAATTTTTGGATCACATATTAAGTGTGTTCAAGGAAATATGGGTTTAGTGACTTTAAAGAGACTGGGTATCAACTGGATCTTAACTCTTTCCTTTTGATACGCTGAATATTCAGAGAGAGAGAGCCAGCTTTGCCAGATTCCGCAAATGTTCGGCTTGACGACACAGGTCCTTACACTGATTTGGTAATGAAATTCAGAAAAGTCACGATCACATTGGCAAACCTTTCTATTTGTGCATGACAGACAGAAATCGCTCATTCAATTACCTTTACACTGAAAAATGATTTATTGTGTTCTTGAAGCATGATTTTGTTTTTCTTTATTGTTTTTTTTTGTTTTTTTCTAAGATCCTCGGTGATTACTTTTAGCTTCTTACAAAATGAAACAAAAAACTCTGTAGTAAATAAGCTAATTTAAGATGTTTCATTAACTTACACAAAACTGGTGGGTTGAAAAAAAAAAAAAAAAAAAGGAAGAAAAAAAGAAGAAAAGAGAGAAAAGAAAAGTTGTGATGTCTGTTAAAGTTAAAACAATATGTGGGGATATATGACGTAGACACAGATAAATTTGTACAACATATTATCCGACGACATATTTTTTAAGATGAGTATTTTGTACAGGCCAGTAACATTTCAGGTATATTTTATCATATAACACCACCGTATAAATACAATGTGAATGGTCTGGTTCAGGTCTCTATCAGAGACGACGACGACGACGACGATGACAACAGAAACATGTATGATTGCTTTCAAAACGATCATCCCATCTCTGAGACATCCAACCTCATGCAGTAGAAAGTAGGGCTCTGGTATCCATCTGTCACTTCCCCTTCATAAAACATTCAATGAGTCATTTTTT
This sequence comes from Peronia peronii, assembly GCA_039654565.1. Lineage (NCBI taxonomy): Eukaryota > Metazoa > Mollusca > Gastropoda > Systellommatophora > Onchidiidae > Peronia > Peronia peronii. The sequence continues at coordinate 11,902 of JBCEWB010304918.1, read as the reverse complement.
TTTTTTTAACCAGCTGAGTTACTTCCTTTAGCAAAGTACAACTGGTGTACTGAAAGCGTTGTAAAAAAGGAAACAATCATCACTTTGTCTGTTGTTCTTTGAAACAAGTGAGGCAAAAAAAGTCATGAAAGAATTATCACAAGAAAAAAACATTTCCATAATGATGTAAAATTTTCAGAATTTTCTGTTCCTCATATTTCAATCAACAAGAGAGAACACAATTCTGTTCCTTCGTTACAACGCTTATCTTATATCTCTTGTACTTGACTGTAAATCATGCATATAATTGTCCGACAAAAGGATCCAGAGGTCAGAATATTTTGATTTTAAGAATGGAAGATTTCAAATAGCAACTGGGGTTTTAAGTTTTGTAAAACATTTTGAAGTTTCCATAGCAAAGGGAAGTGATCGGGCCGATGGTCAAAATGGCTCAACAAATTTAAATCTTGCTTGCTTTTTGAATAAGTAATAAAACTAATATTAATTTAATATAATAAAACTGATGTGACTCATTATGACTAACTAAACATCGCATGACTTGGTATAATGAGTCTGATGTTCAATTTTCAATTTAAAGAGTCACTGGACCAATGTCAATCGAGAAAGAAATATCACACATGTAATTGTCCGAGAAAAGGATCCTGAAGTCAGAATATTTTGACTTTAAGAATGGTGGATTTCAAATAGCTATCTGTGCTTAACAAACTGGGGTTTTAAGTTCTGTAAAACATTTTGAATAGTTTCCAAAACATGACATGTCTTATGAGACAATAAATGAGATCCATTTCCAGGAAGACAAACAAGATAAATGATTTTACTCTAATGTACCTTAAACTAAAATGAAGTACCAATATTCATTTATATCACCTAATCTCATGAAAGAGCTCGTATTTTTACTGATTTATAACCTTAAAGATAGTTAATCTAGCAATTTTGTAAGAATTATTTTCCTCTTCTTTAACTGATATGACTTTTATGCTTCCTCCACCTCAAATTCATTTTTTTCTACATTTTACGAAAAATGTCTTAAAATTAAGACGACTGTCCACCGGCAACTAATCAAATACACCAAAAAAGAAAAAATCTAACATGCTTGTGGATCAAAGCAGGTTTTTCTACATGAAGACCTTTTCTAAGATGCACATATGTTTTCTGTCAAGACAAATGTATACCAGGGACCACTTTCTTACTGGCCGAAGTCTTCACTCTCCAGATGACATGATACACAGTTCACACAGGGAAAATTCTTCATTTTATATGGCAATACTTTTTGTAACTTAAAGCTCAGAAGTGTGAAACGATTCAATCTTTGGCATAAAAAAACATGATCAAATGAGAATTCACAACAAACAGGACAAAATATAAATATACTTAATATATAATTATGTACAAAACAGCTACGAGATGTTACATAATCCACAAGGCAGTTGTCCATTTCCTAAAACCATTTTTAAAAAGAATCAAAGTTCATTATGCTTTCTTCATATCAGAAGACTAAAAAAAAAAAAAATTTAGTCAACATTTAAAGCTGTAAATTTGGGACTACACCCACGGTACGTGGGGTCAATTCCTTCAGTGGAAATAAAATTCCAAAACTGCAATAATAATATTATGCTAACTGACAAAATAACTGACATGAAAGCTTTTTTCACATACTATCACAAAATGCTTGAATAAAATCATTGTCTTTTTACAGATATAAAGATTTCAGGGGCCACTACCCTGTGCTATGAGACAAAAAATGATTCTGAATTGATTGAATATTTGTTTCGCGGCCCGCCGAAATGAGACGCAAGTTGCTGGGCTAGAACCGATAAATTTGGCTTTGAAAGTGATGAGGGGGGGTCAGATATCAAATTTTTTTTTACTGCAGAAATTGAAAGTGCATTCATTTCTGAACAAGACAATATCGGTCTTATCCTCCATTTATAAATATTTCTTCATTAAAATTGGGTTTTTGTGAGGTAGGCATGTAGATTTATGCGTTCGACCGTTCATTTAAACTTGATTTTCTCAGAATTTCGGTCACTGCGGGGAATCCCCCCTTGTCTCTTTAAACTGCAATATCTCTGGCTAGAACAAAGTTAGCTCAAAACTTTTTTCACCATCTGAAAGGGTATGAAATAAGTTTTCATATGATACCAAAAACCCCATATGGTGAAAAATCGACATACGTCTCATTTTGACTGGCTGCGAGACATTTATACCGTTTATTGTGTTAAATTCCATCATGACTGCATTTTGTACTATGCAGTTGTTTTTGCTAATTCTGGTTCTATCTTTACCTTTGCTCAGTTATGAATTATGTCCATAGGGTGGTGAGCTTGTAAACAAAATAAAACAGCTAAAATATGATGAAACTGACAGTGGGAACTGTTTCTTTCACCAGCAGTAATTACTTCCCTTTGCCAGATACATGAGGGGGGCAAAAAAACTTACAAAATAAATGGGAAAAAAAAATCACGTTCTTTCCTTCTTCATAACCCTTTGACGGCAACAGTCACAAAAAGTCCAAAATTTGGTCACGTTATATTTCTGAATTAAAATATCCCTTGGAAACCCTCCTGCATCATGCTATTACCTAATTATGATAGTTTCCCCGTCAGTTAACTTGCATAATACAGAGACATGACACAAGAGGATTTCCAAGGAATATTTAAGACAAAAATATGTGGCCTAATTTTGGACTTTCACAGTTTGCAATTGTTACTGTCGACTCCTTCAGTTGTCGACGAGTCTGGCAAAGGGAAGTAATTGGGTTGATCAAAACCAATCCCCATTGTAAGAGACAAAGTTACTTCCCTTGCAACTCTGAGCAGAGACGACAACAAAAAAAACAAAAAAAAAGCACAGCTGAGGTCCATGTAAAACTGAAACATCACCAACTGCCGCAAATCACAATAACATAACCAATCCAATATGCAGGCAAGATCAAAATATGTTACGATCAAAATACTCAGGTCATGAAAATACGAGGCAAAAACAAATTAAAGCTTTCATTAGTGTCATAATGAGTTAATGATAACAGATCACCAACAGACCATCACCTCGCCAGAACACAAGATTATATCGTCCAAAGTATAGACTGCAGACAATGTCGGCCCAGACTTGTATAGCCTTTTTTGGGGATAGGGGGATTATCAGTGACACTTGACTGCTGAATACGAAAATACTTGGTCAAATGGGTTTGATAATATGCCAATGGACGAAGCTCAAAACACAAACAACTCTATTGAGGTTTTAATGAAGTGCAAAAAAACTCCACTGTTTCTGAAGACATCTATCATCACATCATCCATTTGATCTCTAGTCATGCTTGGATTCTCTAAAAGTGATTTGAAAACTCTTCTATCCTGCGACTTTCTGTTTGATTTTAAACAAAGTCATTTGTGCCTTCTGTATCACAATAAGATGCAAAGGTCACTCAGAATGAAATAGTTTGGTTCTATTGAGAAAATTCTGCTTCAGCCACAGTTTGAAATTTGAGCAATTCCATGAAAATGTACCTCTAAATAAAAGAATTCAGATGTCAAATATTCATCTTACCATCAAATGACACATTAATAATATCTGTTATTTTTTCTATCTCATAAAAGCCTTCAGGTTTTGTTATTAGCCATATATATATGTCGATGCTTCTTCAAAATGAATTATATAATATTGCAGTTCCCAATTTAAAGCATCAGGATCTTGGAGCTGTCTATGCCAAAAAAGATAGTATGACAAGTAGAATCCGAAGCCTTGAGTAATATGCAACGCGACACGATGAGATCACGCTCTTGTCAAATTTTGAGCATATGGAGTTATTGGTATCATTGTAAAGGTTATTCATTTCCCTTTCTGTGTGTGAACAAATTTTTATTCTATCTTAAGTAGAAGTTAAGATATTGGCAATTAAAGATGAAAGGGGTGACCGGTTGCTGCTGCTGAATTTAGTGAGAAAATGGCCAATCAGTTTTGTTAATTTTTGTTAATCCTTATTAGGCCATGCCACTAAATTACAATTTTTGGGCTTTTACTCAATCTATCAGCAAATTAAACTCTGAAATCCAATTTTAGATTGACAAAGAAAGGTTCTGTGAAGAAAAAAAAATTGCATTAAAAATTCATTCATTGGTGAAAAAACATAATTTCTCTCATTGCCTCAGTTTGACAAGCGCCTGATTTCATCGTGTCACGTCTCATATCATTAATATGAATTTCAGTTTCAATGAAATTTATCTCAAATTCAACAGGAGAAATCAGATTTAGTGAACAGGAACAGACAGTGATGTTATTTATCTCTTCTCCAGAAGGTGAGGCTTTCTGGTCATTGTCAGAACTGCAGACTGTCAGACCTCATTGGACAGCTCACTTCCTCACCAATACCTTTGACCAGTATCAGATTTTCAATGCCCTATTTGCCCGCCCTATGTACTACATACACAGTCACACAAAAATTCCTTTTCACAGAGCTGCTCTTAGCAATCAGATTTTACACGTTACTTACAATCAGTCACTGATAAGAGAACCACAATACAACAATCATACTTCATCCAGTGACATTTAAAAGCATATGCTTTGTGTATCATACAATTATAGCAACAATCACACTTCATTTCATGAATCATACATTGTGCATCACACAGCTCTACGGAACAATCATAATCATGCATCACACAGCTCTATGAAACAATCATATATCATGTATCACACAACTGTATGTAACAATGATATATCATATATCATACCGATCTATGTAACAATCACACATTATATAGCTCTGTGTAACAATCATACATCATGTATCATACAGCTCTATGTAACAATCATACATCATGTCTCATACAACTTCTATTAACAATCATACATCATGTATCATATAACTTCTATTAAAAATCACACATCGTGTATCATACAGATATATTTGTCAAGCACGCATATTCACCACACTTGAATCTGTCACAAATGTCCCCCTCTTCTCAGAATCCATAAACACAGTACAACCAACACGAAGTACGTTGGACAGGACGGTATGTGAGTCACAGAGGAGTTACTATCTCCGTCATTGGAGGTCCGACTACTGGGCGGGTCCGAGATGTAGGCGGAGCCCAGCATGACTGGCAAGGTCACGGTGGATCGTTCTATTGAGGCCAGAAGCAAGGGGGACAGGATTAAGTAGGATGCGATGTTGGGACTGCCCAGTTTGATGAGGTTGTGAATTCTCTCCGCTTCTGTCTGACAAGCCTCCGCCTGGAGGTGGAAAAGACAAGGAAAACAATCAATGTGCTTTATTCATAGTCTTTCCTGTGTGAAGAGTTTCCTACTGTTATACCATAGGTCTTGCACCCAGGGCAAATGAGCTGGAAGTCGCGCTGGGTGATTTCAAGTTACAGTTATTTTTCACCGTTTTTTACTATTTTACGACTATGATACCAAAATCTTTCTTTTTTCGGGTTAAAAAAGGGGTAAATTGTCATTTTGTGAAAACAAAAAAAATTTTAGTATCTTAGTCGGAAAGTAGTAAAAAACGACTGAAAACGACTTGGATCTTTATCGCCCGGTGCGACTTCCAACTCATTTGCCCTGGTCGCAAGACATATATTTGCACTCAAACTGGAAACTGACTGGTTGCTAATATTACTTCTAAAACCATAACTGCTAACAGGCCCATATTTTAACTGGGATTGTTGTGGGTTTAAAACCAAAGTAAGCACAAAAATTAAATAAGAAAGTTAAAGTTAATCCGTTTTGAAAACTGACTTGCTTTTGATATTTTATTATCTGATCACTTAAATCTAACCTAGTTCAAATAAAAAAGTTGGTAGCCAAGGTGTTAAAATGTAACTATATACTTTCTTCATCACTTTTGAAAATATACCTGAATTTCATATTTGATCACTTTAATCTAACCTAGTTCAAATAAAAAGTAAATGTAGTAGCCAAGGTATTAACTCTAGAACTGCGACCCAGCCTAAGGGCTACAACGCCCTGTGGCACGCCTTGCCGAACTTGTCAATCTGGATCGTCGGCACCAGTGCTTAGCCTCAGGTTGTTTGTTTTGACTATAGAGACTCTGCCTTGGCTTCAGAGTGACACAATGTAGCCCCAGATTGACCACTTTTCTGACCAACGTCTTCCTCTAATCCCTCCTCAAATTCCACCCTTTCTTCACGTTATAATATTGACACTGAGCCAACGGTAGGAGAAGGGAAGATTTAATATTAAAATGTTGCACTCCTCCTCCCCACTATATTACTTATCTATTCCAAAACAACACTAAAACTTGTGAAAAACAGTTTCTCTTGTTAGCAAATTGAAATACGTCAGTCTTAAAAATTGCTTATATTTGTTTCACCATTTCAGCTTCTCTCTGGAAAAGACAAAAAAGCAACATTGTGAATGTTGTCACTTTTCAACTTAATTAAGGTGAGAATACACTGCTGGTGTGACTGTCGCGGGACTGAGAACTCAGGTGTTGGCTCACCTGTAACGCTGTCGGCTGTGATGTGACAGGTGCGACGATGACAATCAGCTCCCCGCTCACACTGACGTAACCAAAGACGTCACACTCCAGGACGGTCACATGATCCGACAGGCCGTTCAGCACATCCATGGCGGAGACAGTCTTGGTCTTTCTCTGTTTTGCCACCACGGACATCAGCCTGGGGTCCCACAGCAACTTCAGCTGGGCAGCTGTGGGAGAGTGAGCGATAGTGAATGCTTGATCAGAGTAAGATAAACACTATATTGCTGTTCACCGTTTATGGCTCCGCTGGATCGCGGGTTTTTAAATATGTACATTAAAAGCATCCTAGCACAGCTTAACCTAACCTTAAACTTACACACGTAATACGTTGGGGGAGCACTTTAAGAAATTTCATAAATACGGAAGTGTTCATAAGAGTGTGGGGAAGGGTAATACAATAAAGGCAGGGTTGATAACAGCATGCGGGAGGTTTATAAAGGTTTAACATGTACGTAAATAACAAATTAACTATAGTATCCCTACTTCGCAGATTTCCACTCATCAGGGACAGTCCTGGAACCTAACACCCATGATAAACAAGGGTGCACTGTAGTACATAACATGTCATATTACCAGATAGTAAGGTGACATTCAGGGTTGCCTCAATGTAAGAGCAGATGTTGGATACATTTCATATCACACACTGAATGACATACACAGTTGCACATACAATGTGTGAGGTTTATTAATGAAACGGTCAGCACTGACTTGTAAAACCACTGGCTTGTACAGATCAGATGTGATACACGACAATTTCAAGGTAGGCTGAGCCATACTGAGAAGAAGCCCAAAGTAAAATTTGTTAAAAGAACTTCAATGATCCTCTGGCTCTAAAGAGCAATCCTGCTAATTAACTCTTTCTATACCATAGATAGTATGGGGTTGTGACCACATTATTTAGTGGCTGAACAGGACAAAATACACTTGGGTATTTCAGATGTGAATTTCAAGCTGAAAGTGACATCTAAAGTGTGTACTGTTGTATATCTTTTCAAGGCTAACAAATGTCAGATTCTAAAACTGATACAAGAAATCATTTTTGCACAACCAGATATTTGTAACACATGAAAGAAATGAAAGAAAATTGGTGAACGAAGGGGAGATAATATAAAAATAACAAAGGTTGCAGGGTTTCATCAATATTTGAAGAAAACAAGTTGAAGAAATTAGAAACCTTCACTCTAAAGCAAAACTATACTCCATTTCCAATAATTTGGCACTAAATACTTTGTATTTCTTAGTTTCCTGCGAGTTCTGTTAGAGTTTTGAGAATGTTGGGGGCCCCTGAAATGTGGCTATTTTGGTTTTACTTTTTTTTTTCTTTTCTACGAAAATCTACAATCCTGCACCCTTCTATGATATATTTTGGTTCTGGATGTTTCTCCTTTTTTATTTCACATGCTTTTGGCATTATAAATCTGGAATACTGTGTGTATGGATCAATTCAGTGCTGCTTTTCTGAAATACCGCTATTTCGGTGTGTGGCAAAAATGGCAATCGTCAGCCCACCGATATATCGGTATGTGGTATAGAAAGAGTTAAGGAAGATCTGTCAGTCTTTTGAGCTTGGAATGGAGGTGAAGACTTACCACAGATAGGACAGCAGCCCCCGGGTGGAATGATCCCCTCACAGTTACTGGGGTACAGAGGTGGACACTGGACTCTGCTACAGCTCTCGGACTGGGCTGAACCTGTTGAAACAACAACCAACACGTTTCACATCTCATGTATCTTATTAACTATTTGTAACATACTTGTTAAAC
>JBCEWB010304808.1:0-22193 GCA_039654565.1 Peronia peronii | reverse complement strand
AATTTCTCAGCAAAAATTGGCAATTTCTAAAAGCCGAGATAATCCTACTTTCTTTGGATTGAAAGGCTTAAGAAAAAACAACAAATAGGTGTGGTGGGATCGAATCCTGTCCGGGAAAATAGGAAAGATAAGCCCTGCTGTTTATTTGTTGTTTTGTTGTTGGTGGTGGTGGTAGTGGTTTTTTTTTTTTTTTTTACTATTTCAGCGGTCCCTTAGCTTCTTGTGTAGAGAAACCTGATGTTGGGTCCTCTACTATAACGACGAAAATATTCCAAAAGTTACTTGTGCATGTTATGCCTTTGAAAAAATCTTTGGCTGTCACGAATCGGATGAAGAAGAGGCGGAGAGGCCGCTGTCCGGGCAACATTTCCCAAACTCCAGAATTCTACCAGAATACCTCTATGATCAAACTGAGCAAGGATTAGTCCTGATTCTTACGACTGAAAGCTTACATAACTAGGACAAAACAAAACTGGGATTACAATAAACATGTGTCCTTTCAAAAATGTACCAGCTTATCATAATTTAAGGTAATAAATAAGATAACATGGACTGGCCAAGCCTGTGGTTAATATGCGCTTTAAAGTGTCCGCGCATAAAATAACATACAATACGTAATATATTATGTGGCGTGAGTGCTTTTTGCTCCACCCCACCACCCCAGCAAACCATGGTGTCGTGTAGGGTGTGCTGGGCATTGTGCTGAAGTAAATAATACCACATATACACACACAGAAAGAGAAAGAGAGAGAGCGTCTCGAACATAACTAAGCAACAAGAAAAGGGGGAAAATTTTATTTAAAAAATATCTTTTAGAAATATAAATGAAAATGACAACAAAAGAAAAGAAAACAGAGCTTTGGCCCATCGCCGTGGAAGTATTAAAAGGAAATTATCTGATTTTTTTTCTCCTTATACTTGACTCTTTGTTCTTCCTTTTTTTTTTCTCATTTTCTTTCTTTCTCTCGTGTTTTTTTTTTCTCCATCCAAGGTATTTTTGTCTAGTCATGAACATTCACTTTGCATCTTTTATTTTTTCCCCCATAAATTCAAGTGTTTTGACTTCAACGGTAACTAACACATGCGTCTACAGACAGAAGATCAGCCGGTCTAATGCGCATGTGCGGAAACAGCAATCAGCTGTGTTCACATGGGAAACCGGGTCAAACATGACATTTTTTTTTAATGCAAAGATCTAGATTTAGATCGATCTAAATAAGTTGTTATTATTATTATATATATCCTAACCTTAACCCTATAGTTTGGTGCGGTATGACGTCATACGCATGCGCAATAGCCCGTCTGTAGACGCAGATCTTGCGGGAGGATCTACTTTCATATAATGATTATAGCATTTTTGTATTATTACTAAGAGGGCAAAAGAAAAGGATCTTAAATATCCAATTGTTTTTATTAAAAAATAAAAGAAAGTGAAATGAATTTTTTAAAATTAAAATTAAAATCAAACAATCAGTAAATGATGAAAAAATAGGACAAATAAACAAATAAATAAATAGATAAATAAATAAATAAATAATAAATAGATAAATAAATAAACAAGTAAATAAATAAATATTATTTGTTTCAATTTCGAGAAATACTATCGAATACTTTTCTTTTTTGCATCTTCGCTCACCTATCAGATATTTAAATCAGTCATGATCTGTTAATGGCTCACATAACAAACCGATCTCCCACTGACTGGCACAGTATCTTACAAACGTGTAATGTACAATAGTTCTGGAAGTAGACAACCAAATTTAATCTTTCCACCAGTCTCACAACCTCAAGATTAAAGTTGATGAAGATTTGTGTCATGTCACATTCGTGAGAGAATTTTAACGCAAACGAGTAATGAATTTGCGCAGGATCGTTTCAACGCAGGAGCTGGAGAATGTTTCTTTCTTTCTTTCTTACTTTCTTTCTTTCTTTCTACGCTACAACTTATGTTCGCCCAAAATAAATTTAATCTTAAAGTGAATTTTAATGTTCGCAGATGAACATTTTCTTCCATGTTTAAAAAAAAATATTTTTAATGTTTTTGTTATTTATTTATTTCTGTATTTTATGGAATATTTCCATCTGGTAGGGTAGCTCACCTGGAGGAAGCTTGAAATTTATCTAATATGCGCGAGGTCTCGGTTCAGTTCCTTTAGTTGCAATATCTTTTCCACTTTGTCTATTTCTTTTTTTTTTTCTTTTTATTTTTTTAAAAATTTAAATGTATTTACTAGATCTTTTACCTTGGAGAAACATGAGATTATACATGAGAGAAACATGAAGGTTATATCATATTCTATATCAAATTAATATCAAATTCTATATCAAATTAAAGCACACTCAACAATTTCAAATTAACGACGTTTTAGATCTGAACCATATTTTGATTGTTTGAAATTATTATTTCCCTTAGGATAGTCTGACGCTGGCATGTCGCCGTCCCTGTCCTCCAATACGGCAGGTTGTGGACTTTTTAATATTATTATCCTCAAAATCCCATAATCTAGGGTTAATGGAAATAACAAGAAATAATCCATAGTACCAACAAACTGGTTCATAATCTTCACCTGATATAAAAGATCTAAATGTTTCTTTTTTTTTTTTTTTTTTTTTTGAAATCTAGGAGTTTTAACTGCAACAAAATCGAAGCCAAAAATATTCATTTGATTAATGTGTTGATTTTAGTTTTAATTACCAGTTACTTCTGAGAATGAAATGAAAACTCAAGATGGATCAATTGTTCTCGTGATCAAAATGGTGCAACATTTTAGAATGAAAACTTATTGTCAAACAAAGACACAAATAACCAAGTCTAGTCATTTTGGTCTTCAGAACTGTCAGCCGAGATTGCTTGATAAACATTTCTGATAGATAATTCATATGATAAAGATATAAAAGGTTGACTGAAATCGTCTTCACGTTATGACAGAATGAAGAGCATGTCGATCAGTTTGTTTTGTTACTATAAACTTATCGCATAAAACACTGAAATCAGCGGGTTTAAATTCATGCTAAATGTCTTAAAGATCAATGCCATATTCATGCTTAGTCCTTACTGATGATAACTGAAAAGCTATAATGATGTCTAAATATAAAAATTTGAGTAAATAATTAAAAATGGAGGACTTGGTTTCATAGTACGCTTAGTACAAGTATTAATATGGCAATGGCCCAATGCTAATCAGTCTTGGTACAAACCAATTGAAGACGAAGAGACAAACAACGGATTAATCATTGTCACAAACATAAAGATTGATTGATCTCATTGTTTGAAGTATACTGTGACACTCATCCTTGACACAGTAGTGAAGATACATTGACGCCGCGGTTGCTACAGCATTTACAAGAGACAGACTCCATACCGCAGGGCGTATGACTAGTTCATTATGAATGACAACAAGATTCTCTTCCACGGTAACAAAATATTCATCAGGTCAAAAGTAGTGTGCCCGAGGTATAGCCATGGGTCGAGCGGTCTCGGATTATCATTCTTTAATGGCGGATTAATTTTTAAATTGTCGTGCACTTCTGGCCTGTCCGGGAGAACGCGCTCTCAGTTATCATTTATTAAAGCTGTACCTTTATTTATGCAGACCTATGTCGGTACATTCAGCCTATCTAGCCACTTGCCCTCCCGCCATTTTTTATTCAGATACATTTTCCCCTTTTGTCTACGCGTGTGTGGTTTGTTAATGTTGTCATAATTGTCTGGTGGTTTGTTTTTATAGTATTGTTCTGTATGTATGTGTGTGTGTGTGTGTGTTTTTGTCTTTTTTTTTTCAGACATTGAAGACAATAATGTGACATATATTGTGGGTTTTTTAGTCCTACCTGATGCGTTACTTGTGGATGATGATAGAGTCCATAGGACGACATTTTTGCAGAGATGCTGATGTTGATGCCGAAGATGTGGTCACTTCAAACAGGGCAAAGAACTGGTTCTTGAAGACTTAACGCTGAAACGTTTAAATCTTTGATCAAGAGGTCTTTTGTCAGAAGAACTTATCTGATGTCTAAAAGCATCTACAGCGTCTTTGCAACTGTCGCCGCCGTTGCTGAAGTTGTTGTTGCTGTCGTCGTTGTTGTTGTTGTTCTTGTTGTTGTCGTCGTTGATGATGGGCGATGGCGTTGCGTTTATGATGGTCCTCTAGAAATATTTGATAGCGTCCGGTCTCCGACTCATCTACAAGTTGATAAATGTTGCATAAGGCAGCAGTAGCGGGGAATCCTAATGCTGAGAGCGGAAGGATGGAATAATTAGACTGTGGCCTGGTAGCAGAGGTAGTAGCTGAGACTGCTGGTTGATGGAGGCCCTCGTGAATAATGAGTGAGCTATTGCCTGCCGCCCACTTTTAACGTCCATGAATAATACGTGCGATTTCTGGAAGTCTATTGTGCGTGAGTGGCGGCTCCTGATTGGGTGAGTGCTCAGCCCAGGTAGAAAGAGGCTAGGCCAGGTAGGACTGGGTGATGGTGATAGCGGGGGTGAGCCATGCCAGCCCCAGGCCAGTCAAGCATGGAGACGGGCGGAAAACAAGAAGCGCTGCGCTGGTTTTGCCATCGATGCGATCATGGTGCTGAAAGTAGTGGTAGGAAAGGTAGCGGTGTCTCTGTAGAAATTGTAAGGAGAGAAAAGACATAAGAAATCACAGTAACGGAGATATTAATAACATGTAGAGATCTACATATTACAGTCTCTTCTAATAGTGCAGGTAGTAATGATGAAGTGGTAATGTAAAATTAGAACTTTAGAGGTCATTATATTAACAATAAGAAGAAAGGGAAGAAGAAGAAGAAGTATGGGAGTAGGAAGAGAATAATAAAAATCACAGTAACAAAGTAAAGTTATAGTGTTAGAAGTAGTGATGTCACACAGAGTAACAGTGACACTAGTGCCAGTAACTGTACTTGTATTGGTGCGATGGTAGTATAACAGAGGTAATAATGGTAACAGTTGTATTGGGGCAATACAGCACCGGAAATGGTGTGAATTATCAGATCCCGAGGTGTGGTGGGTTTATATATGAAACTAAGAAAATAATGCTCCATGCCCTTTCATTTTGGTATAGTATAAGACTCAGGATACAATTGAAATACAATGTTTTGTTATTGGGGTCTTAACAGCAAATGTATGATACGGAGGCTTATTTTGTTGTCTTAATAATAAACGTGTGTGCTTTTTTTCTCTTCTACGTCTAAAATGTCATTTCCTTTTTTTTAATACTTTGCTACAAAGATGCTCTAACACTATATAATCAGCACCAGGTCAGTTTTGAACTTGATCAGTGATACGATAGAGTCACTTTTTACAATAGAATTAATTTTAAATTGAATCAGTTGCTGCCGAACAATTTCTCAATATTATCGCTATGTTACAGCAATTCGTTGTGGAGTGGAACTCCGGTCGATGAATTTACTTATTCTAATTAGTCCTTAATGACAGCAATGATCCATTTGATTATTTTAATTTGATCTTCCGATCATTAGTGCTATCATTTGTTATACGAAGCTGTTATATAAAATTGTGAGCAAAGGCTTCATCATAATCTTTGTCACCCTTTGCAAGATGCAATGTAGCGGTAATCGTTTTGATAAGCCGTAAAAATCACATGACAAACAAACATTCTTACCAGGAAATAAGCCATGGACTAGGAGCTCCCCTCATCCCAATCGTGGCAAAACCTGCATCATTTCACTCCATGAGTAGCTCTATCTCTTTACATTATCCTCCAAATTTCTTTTCCAGAGAATCCCTTAGAAATGTCATCTGTCTTTGTAGGATCCTCCTATAAGACCCAGCTGCTGGTAATGCTACACAACTGATATTATTTTTGAAAAAATAAAATTATCTTTAGACAGATGGTAAACGACAGTGACCGAAAAAAAAAGAGCCCAAGAGGCAGTAATATTTTCTGTTCTCTTCTGTCTTCGATTCAGTTTTGTTTGTTTGTTTGTTTTTTAAATTTCTTTGCCGGGATCAAAATTTGACCAAATCTGCATCGAGTCTTTGTCGACTGAGGAAGATACTCTCAATAGCTAATATACTCAGAAAGGCTGAAAAGGGAAAAAAAAGAAGTTCTTTTTACTTAAAAACAGAAGTAACTACTACGTTGGAATAAATAAACACGAATGAATTATTACAAAGATTTCTATACATTGTATAAATGAAGCTGCCTTTGGAGCATAAGTATAAACCCATTAAAAAAAAGGTTGGGGGGAGGGGGAGGGGGAGGGGGCTCTTCTAATCAAGCCGTTCTTCCACATTCTAATTTTTCGCAATCCTTTATCATGATAACAACGCGGAAACAAAACATATTGCGCCTAAGATATTCATTTTTCGAAATGAAATTTTGAAGTTAAATCAATATAATGTTAGAGAGCCATGCTGAAATTGGACAAGCAATGCCATACATCCTGATGATACCTGGGGGAAAAAAAGTTTACAAGATCTCTAAATCCCCAGACAATCATTGGAGATAACTTTTTTCATTACTGCGCCCATCGTGACCGGGATGTATGTTATCAAATGTTCATTCTCCTCCTTAGTTTCAACAGCAGGACATGGAATACTTCATGATGATGATAGTGATGATGATGATGATGATGATACATATAGCCATAATAATAGCTTGCTTTACACATAGGTCTGTGACGTACGTTTTTATACCGTGTAAGTGTGAGTGATGAGTAACTGTTAAAACGAGTTGTTAGTTTAAGTGGGACACTGTAGAATTTTGCTGGGATATCAGGAAGTCAGATATCCAAAGATCGGCTCACACATTTCCATGAGCAGTGGCAATGTTTGGGATATTATGGTGCTCATCAGTGGTAAAGATTTGAATAGTTTGGGAAAGAGAATATAAAGTCGGAGATAGTTACTATTCATTTTTTTGTTTCCTTTGACATTGGTGAGGATGGTAGATGAAGATGTAGCTACGGTCAGTGACCTGAACAGTAGAGATAATTAACTGTGGACAGATAATTAAACCCATGACGTAATTGGCCACCTCAGTGTTTCCTCCTTCCTCCTCCACCTTTCTTTCCGTGTCGGGGAGGAGGAAGGGCGGGGGGAGGGGACGAGGAAAAGGTGAATGAGTCCATTAAAACATCAGGAAAGAAAACATAGTAAAATATTTAGAACCAAGACTCTTGAACTGGTCCGAGGTGATTGTGTAGGTGGGAAGAGGTGGCGGAGGCAAAGAGTACTGCATATTTCAAACACTTAACTCCGGGAGGCCTTGACATGACATGCAAATTAATTCTCGA
Source organism: Peronia peronii (assembly GCA_039654565.1). Lineage (NCBI taxonomy): Eukaryota > Metazoa > Mollusca > Gastropoda > Systellommatophora > Onchidiidae > Peronia > Peronia peronii. The sequence continues at coordinate 14,927 of JBCEWB010304808.1, read as the reverse complement.
TGTGGTCACGTTATTACTGGATTACTATTATAACTAGATCTATAACCAGTTTTTGTTTGTATTTTTGTTTTTGTTTTGTTTTGTTTTATTTGTTTCTTTGTTTGTTTTTTGCTCCCTTTTATTTTAGACAGATATGGCATTGACATAGAATCAGATGATGCAAAAAGAGTTTTCCATATATTGATTATCATTGTTATTTCTACTTAGACAACTCACACATACACATACACCCACACACACACACGTACCCACCAACATATACATACGCACATACATGTCTAAAAATGAAAACTAAAATAGCTTAGGAATCATTGCATGACAGTAACTGCCAAATTAAGAGTGTGCAAATGTTCAGATATATTGAATGGAGTTGTGTTTGGAACGTATTCAGTGAATTATTGTCATTTAGCCAAACAAAACAAGCATTCTTTTAAAATACATGTAGAATGTTTTATAAAATGTATAGATCTAGTTCTGTTTCACTCTAAGGGAATTAACGGAAATCACAGGACCAACAGTATGCTTATGCTCTAGTTGGCATTTTAAACTTTTTATTAATATTATTACTATTATGGTTAGTAGTGTTGGTTACTTTGACAGAAATATGTCATGAATCTTAGGCTAATAACAATTTATACGATGAGTAACCTACAGCAATCGAGATAACCTCCACCAGGAAGTTGAAAGACGTATATTATAGAACGTACAGCGATGACAGCGTGTCAAAAGAAAATCAATCATCATACAAATGAAAACTGTCAACATATGAAAATATCAGGCGAGAGAAGTTGAAGGCTTACAAACAACGAAATGTAGATCAGGGGTGGCCGTGGCCATGTGGTTTGGCGTCTGCTCCGTGGTGAAAACAATCACGTCTACAGGTTGTAGGTTCGACTCGCGGCTCCTCCCATTGGGGGATGAAGGATACGAAAATTGAATAATGCATTTTTTTTTTCAGTGACTTAACCGTCCCCTGGCTTCGTTTGGGTAGGGAAGCCCGGCGTCTAGCCTTCTCCGATAAGGTTGAATATATTTTGGAGGTCCCGTGTGTACATTATGCATTTTAAAGAACCCTTGGCAGTTAAAAATCGATGAAGAGTAGGCGGAGAGCCATTGTCCGGACAAAATTTCCAAATTCCCAATTTCTACACACAAAAAATCCTCAACAACAAAATAGGCAGCCACTTAAAGCCGAGATAATTATATTTTGTTGGAATGAAAGGCTTGAGAAAAACAGTCAACAACTTAAATAAGACCACAGCCTTTCCAGAATGATGTAGCGGCTGCATTTCTTCGAGATGGAGTTCTTTGTACAATATGATAAGATATGTCAGGATAATTCGTCGCCTCACACTCTATCAGTTTATGTTTGGAGGCGGTGTTCCCTATACCAGCAATGTCTCTTTTCCGTGCTATGTCCGTCTCAGCTTGGCTTTCGTCTCTATCTCTGTTCGACATCAGAATATCAGCTATTGCGTGTATACGCATACCACCTACAAAGTGCAGACGTGTGACCTTTCGGATCTCCTGACACACAATTAACAATTAGAATTCCCACCTAAAGGGAAAGGAAGTTTTTCATGAAAAAAATAAAATAAATGAATAGAACAAAATAAACTAAAATAAACGTCAGAATGAAATAAAACTAATAATAATAATAACAAAATAAAACAAAGAAATTAAGGAAATCACTTGCTTTTCGTGGACGTGATAACATGATAGTAATTAGACAGTAGAATGAACCACAAGACCCGCGTGATAACGCTCATTCTAGTTAAGAGTGTTTAATTACACAATAAGAAAGGTTAATGATGATGAAACTGTGCGGAGTTGTGGAACCTGCAGGGAATGTTTCAAAGTTATCTCCCCTGGGAATCTGTCTGCTTATTGGCCCCTCTTCCTACAGCTCACCCTTCATTTGCTGATGCGGCGAGACCATTTGCCCTGACCAAAAGCGAAAGCAAATGGAAAATAAAAATATATACAGAGGTTTTCAACGTATAACAAATTTGGCCCTCGAATTTGAAGTAAGATATTCTCAATATGTTTGTTGCTTTACAATCCTCAGAAAATAAGGTTGTCTTAGTGACAGGCTAGTCTAAGGAAAAAATCTGAAGGTAGAAATTTGCAATTTGGAAATTTTGACTGAACAGCGGCGTCTCCGCCTGCTTCTCATCCGATTTTTAACTGCCAAGGGCTTTTTTGGCGTGCGTCCGAACCTCCAGAATACATTCGTTCTTATTTCCTAAACATCGGACACCTATCCAAGAAGCAGGATAACCGTTGAATTATCAAAAAAGTCAAGCAGGTTCTAAATCTGCTCTATCTGCAGTAGGATTCGAACCCTGACGTTTTTGCGGACGCCTAGCCCCTTGGTCTTGGTGGCTTCATAGAAACTAAGATCATGCAGTCTTGCACATTTATATAGGCTACTGCATGAACTCTGTGATATTGCTTAGCAGATTCCAGAGATTTACGATGGAAGTCTTAGATGAAAATCCCCGTCCCAACTACTTCTGTTTTTGATTACCATCTCACTGGACCCCCACTTTACCCCCCCCCCCTCCCCACTCCCACCTGGCCAAAATGTGTATGTGGCTAGGATTTCAAGGGGCGAGGAGCCAACGCATTTTTCTTTCTTGTAGAATTTACAAGAGATTTTGTTGAATGCGCCAGGGTGTTTCCAAAGAGATACTCTACATTGAAAAAAAAAAAAGCATGACTATCAAAAAATAATTAAGTGTTATCGTCAATGCCACTGTATTATTGAAGAGACTAATGATATATCCTGGGTAGGCAGTGTTCGGGTGGAATGATTTAATTAAGTTAAGTATTGTACTCATTTTGATGTTTATATCTTTGGGATGCCAATTATTTCTAACCTCCAAGGGTTGTGGTCCTGTCTTGATGAAAACTACTGGTTTCTATAGTTTAATGACATAGATTGAATGGAGGCTTTGAAGCTTTCAAATTCCGCTAGATAGAGAAGATCAAAGATCATTTTCAGACTGTAGCCGATCCAACATATCCATTGCACACAGGTTCCGAAGCTGGTGGGAAAGCTGGCTGTCCATTATCTGTGATGGAATGCATGCAGGATGCCGATGAAGATGACGGCTATAGAATAATGATGATGGGGGTGACGTGGAATATGGTATTGATTTAGATAAAGAAAACAGCCCTCGTGTGTATAGGGCGTTCTGATGATGTGTCCATCCATCCATCCATCCATCCATCCATCCATTCATCCATCCACCAACCCATCCATCCGTTCGCCCGTCCATCCATCCATCTATCCATCATCCATCCATCCATCTATCCATCCATCCATCTATCCATCCATCTATCCATCCATCCATTCATCCATCAATCATCCATCCATTTGGCCATCCATTTCCCACCTATCCATCTATTTACCCAAATTCCTCCTCTCCTGTTTCTCCCCCAACCCTTCCATCCATCTAGCCAGCCAGTCATCAACCCAAATCAAGTTCTTTAAAGTGCCCTTGTTCTGAAAGAAAGAGAAAAAAAGAAATAGTGGATTATGACTTCTAATGTTCTCCAGCCACATGAGTACTTCCATGTTGTCACGCTATACTGCTATTCCTGGCCGCCATGTCACGCAACGCTATTTCTTCCTTTCTTGTGTCCAATAGTCCATGCTGTAATACTGTTGTGATCTTTATTTTGAAAGGGATGCTTTGAAATCAGATATTAGCTGAGGTTTCCAGGGCCCTGAAATCTGATCGAAACTGACGGACAACATAACTATGAGCTAGACATATTAAATAATTGTCATATTATTTGGCAATGCATTCTTGCTCCTGAAAGTTGGACACAAAGAGACAACTAATGTGGGTGAGAGAAAAGTGGAAAATTTTATTGCTGCTTCTGTTCTTAATTTGGTCAGGCCTATTCGTACTTACGTACGGTCAGCCTCAACCCCCTAGCCGTACTTACGATGTGAGTAATCATGGCGTAATCTGGGGCCAAATCGTTTACTTCAAGGAAACACTGCACTATAGGTGCTGTAAAATGGGATGGGAAGACGATTGGTGGTGAAAGAGAAAAAACGATGGGGAAATGGTGGATTTATATCTTGATCGCGTAATCAGGCCTGACATAGGAAAAAAAAGTGGGGGGGGGGGGGGGGTCGGGGAATGAATGAACGAAGGCAAAGATACTATGTTTGCAACTTTAGAATGAAAAGCGCAAAGAATGCACTTTTTCTAACAATTAAGTGATTTAAATACGGAGCAGCCCTGATCTTATTGTTATATAACCCTCCTCTCTTCCCAATCTCTCTCTCTCTCTCTCTCTTTCTCTTTCTTTCTTTTTTTTTTTTTTTTTTTAGAACCTGGGAGGTCATGAGAGAGAATAAATGACAGAGTGAATTCGTTCGTTTTCTGTCATTATCTCTTGGGTTACGGTTACATTCTATTTCATCTTTCAGTCACGTACAGACGGCTATCTCGTCTCTCAGGTGTGTAGCCAAGTAGCCTTAAATAAGCTGATGTCACTTGCTCAGGGTTCGAATCCCCCTGGGATGATTATTATTATTAATTCCTTTCTGGATTTTTCTTCAGTGGTCGGTTCTCGGAGTGTTCTTTGCTTACCCTCCGATAGAGCGTAAATAGTCTATTCTGATTTGATTGTTGTACCCTGAATGCAAAATGTTTTCTCTGTATGTGTGTATGTGGGTGTGTGCATAAATTGTATTATTTTACCTTACCCCGCTAGTGAAAAAACAGCTCAACTCTTGAAAGCCGGTATAGAGACATTTATCTCTCCATAACCATGAAAAGTCCTTCGGAAAAGGACATAGATCTATCTACTTAACTCATGAAAAAGAAAGTCTTCCATCTTGTAAATGACATTGTTAATATTAAAATCGATATAAAAACTGACCAGTCAGGAGGCTCAGCTCCTAAACACAGAACCAGCTAGATGCCCTAACCCACGTATTGGTAAACAAAGAGTGTTAGTCCACGTCTGTGCTGATTACGCAGCCAAGATCTACATCAGCGATCTCCCCTTCCTAGCCTCCCCCCCCCCCCTTCCCCTCCCCACCCATTTTTACTATACCCTTATTGCGGTATTTCGCCGAAGTGGATAATCTGGCAATCAGATTACACCATGATTGCTCACATCGTATGTACGGCTAGGAGGTTGAGGCTGGCGGAACATAAGTACCAATAGTCAATGCGATTTAATTTTTCTCCTCGGCTCCTTAGAAACCATTCACTGTGAATTGGGTCGTGTCAATGAGATTTCATTGTATTGCATTTTACATTACATCGCCATCCCATGAAATCATCCATTGAATATTCGTCACTCTGGACTTAGAAGACACATAGAACAGGACAAAATACCATAATAACTAAAACTGATAGGACCTAGCCTATTCATGTCTGAAGTACCTAAAAATATGAGAAAATAGATCTACCAGCGTTGCTTCAATGGCAGCATTCTTTCTTTCTTTCTTTCTTTCTTTCTTTCTTCCTTCTTTCTTGCTTTATTTATTTACTTACTTATTTATTTATTTATTTATTTATTTATTTATCTGTTTGTTTATTTTTGTTTTTGTTTTTTTAACCCCTGTCATTCCGAAATGTGAGCGTCCACTGTAAGATTTATGATCATATCGATCCATAACCGAGCTTTTAGATTAAAAAAAAAAAAAAAAGAAAAGAAAGTGTTTTGGCAAGGGACCGATGGTTATTGCAGAACTTTTTTTTTTTTTTTTTAGAAGAAAAGCAGAATACATTGTGGATTCCGGTGTGCCGCAGATTTAAAATACGATCACTAACCCAGTCAGCTGAATACTGCACAAATACTGACCATCAATAGGTGGTATATGGCACATGGTTCACTGAAGAAGACAACAACTAGCTAAGAAGAACACATTACACTAGCAATGCTTTGAGAATTTGAAATGTATTGAGCCATGGCAGATGAATAACTTTCCTCCTATCTTACGCACGCCTTTTACAGGTTTGTTTTATCAACTGAAATTTGAAAGTCATCGATATCTTGATTGGTCTAATAAAACGGAGACCTCTGGGATGTGCCTTTAAAAACATAAATTGAATTATCTAAACCACCTCACTTCTTTACCTCGCATTTCAGCCATTGCTAATCAAAATGAACAATGGCTTAACCTTTAGTTCTTCTTTTTGTTTGTTTATTTTTGTTTGTTTGTTTATTGTTTCTGTGTGTTGTGTGGTGTTTTTTCTTTGTTGTTGTTGTTGTTCGTTTGTTGTTGTTGTTGTTCGTTTGTTGTTGTTGTTGTTTTCTGTAGTGTTGTTTGAGGTGAAGAGTCACGTCACGTCACGTACTCCCATTACTGTGTGGCCAGACAGCTCTTCAATCATTTCCATCATGCTCGTCTCAGGGAAAACCCACTGGCTGGCATTTTCAAACAATCGTGCAGACAGACAAAATGGTCGAACGATTTGCGATTCGCCATATTGATATTATGGCGCCTGTTCTCTGTATAACATTGGCACACATTGGAAAGTTCGTTTAGTGGAGGTGCAAGGCCGGAAATAATTTAGCCAAGAAAAATCTTGGACTTTTTACTTTACTAAGAAAAAAAATGTGTATCACTTTTAGACATTAATTTTTCATTTCTAGTTTTCATGCATAATGCAGCTTCTTGCGCTTGATTCATTTTGACTTCAATTAAAAGGCAGGGAAAAACGCTCAGTTCGCTATCTGTAAAATTGGCACTGTGACATATTCGATCCTGGACTATGTTGATCTGATATGACCTGATAATAATGCAGTATAGATAAACAATCACACCACTTCCTGTCTGTGAAACTCTTATTCACTTATTAACCCATTTAATCAAATCACTATTAAAGCTAATGCAACCATTTTCATATTCAAGTTCGTTATCTTCTCCAGCGTACTATTATTAATCAGTTTTATATTTACATATAGAATGATTTATTTATAATTATTTATCTAATTAATTATTTATTTATCTATCCATTTATTTATATATTGTGTATTTATGTATATGTATTTATTCATTATTTTTTTTATTACTTATTCATGTATATATTTATTTATTCTGTTTGTTTATTTGCCTACCTATTTATCCTTTTATTTATTTATGTTTGTTTGTTTATCATTTACCTGTGAATTTACCAGATGTTTTATTAATATAATGGTTACTTTTCCTAAAACCGTTTTTATATGTAAGTTATTTTTTAAACCAAGAGCCAAAAACAATTATCGGTACGTAAGTGTCATAGCCATAAACACGCTATCTAGTTGTGTGTTATGGGCCCTTGATTCATTCAAAGGATGTACTCTATATCTGTGTTGTGACTGGGAATAGTGTGTTAAGCCACTGAACCTCAAAACATGTGCAGTTTTCTGACAGTTCTGTTCTACAGGTTCTTTCTTTTACTGATCTATAAAATCAAAACGAAAAAACGCCACAGAACCAGTAGAGAAGTAACCGCTAAACGCTATCAAAAATTGTATTATTTGGTGTATGTTTCAAATTTCTTGAACCAGAGCCTGTTTATACTTTTGGGGGAATAAAAGCACATTATAGGATTTCTTTTTGTTTCATTTTATTTTCTAAGGTCATGATTATTTTAAGGTTTCTCTTTGTTCTTCTGTCGACCATTCCGCAATTTGCATGATACCAGTCCGTCCTCACTATGAAAGGCCTTTTATACAACAGACATGTTTCATGATTAAAATATTTAAACAATGGAGCGTGCAAACACTTTCGCGGAGGCTTTCAAAGGTAAAGAACTTGACATGACACTGCTAATAAGTAAGACCCATGGAGCTGGAAACTTGCATTTAATTTATAATTTCATGGGAAGATCTCGCAGTTTCTGTTGTTGATATGGGTGAGATATTTGACGTGTACTCATAATATCTGCAAGACCTTAGGATTTTTAAATGGCTAACTTTTCTGCAGTGGAATCTGTATGCATTAATATCTGTCTTACGACATTCAAAGCTCACAGAAACTTTAAAAATCCAAATGTCAACCTACAGTTATTCAAACAATGTGTTTAACAACTACTTAAGTTGGTCTAATAGAGAGCAGCCTAGGGTGAAGCTGAGGATGGAATATTTGTGCCCGAAAGACATCCATTATTGTACTTAATATATGATATAGATCTGTTGTTTTGAGTAGCTTTTCTTTTCTGTACGCTTTTTCTGCACAATATTTAGGTCTAAGCACAACTTGCATAACAGCAGATTTCCTTACAATATTGACAAGTAATCAAAAAGAAACATAGTCAAGGCACAGTCAACGCAGTTCTATCGAAATGATGTTACATACGGACAAGACATTCCCTCTTAATGTGTCGTACGATATGCTCTTAATCATTCTGAAATATCAGTAAAGGTCAGCGGAATATTGACTTCTGTATAATATCATCTCAGACAAGAGAAAATCGCATGCCTATAATAAGCCTTGAGTTAATAATGGTATTTTTATAGATTTATCACTTTATCTAGGTATGAGCCAAACTCAGGGAGAAATTTTATCATATAATCAATCTACATGTATTTCTCAAATCGGCCATTCTCTCAAGGTTGTCAGTTATCAGAAATCAAACGAACCAGTTCACCGAGACGACTCCCATCACCCAGGTCTCCAATTTCAGCCCACCATACCTAAACGCCCGTGGGCATGAGCTCACCTGAACTCACGCGCGTCAGCCGGAGAGTAGGCGTGGCCTATCTCATTAGGCTCCGCCCACTCCACTCCGTGTTGTCGCCTTTCGTTGGTTGCCGATTCCGTGTATTGCATTAGAAATAAAGTATTGTTAATGTTGGAGCTTGAAGCATAGAGGTGAAATGTATAACATTCCGTTTTAATCTGCGATAAATAGACATGCTTAGTACGTTATCTGATTACCGAAATGATTTGTAAAGATGGGGAAAAAATAATAAATGTGAAACAGAAGCCCAGGATAGTGGTGAGAGTGCAGACAGCAATTGTTATGGACCAATAATTGTTGGTATTACTAGTGTAAGTAATACAGTAATAATGGCAACAACAGCAACAGCAATGGCGATGAAGGCGACAGTGATCGGAGTTACTGTTGCCAAAGTTATTGAAATATTGCCAGGAAATGTAACAGCCATTCTGTGATCATGTGATTATTCTGTCGTCGAGATAACGGTGGCGGTGACAATGATGCGAGTGGAAGACATTGGAACAAGTTTGCAAATGTGTGAGGGAAATGACTGTTCCACCTGAAATGAAATAGTTTAAAGAAACGAAATTAATCACTGGGCAAATAAAGAGAGAACAAGAAAGAAAGAGGCACAGAGAGAGGGAGAGAGAGAGAGAGAGAGCGACAGAGAGCGAGAGAGCCCACAAACAATATAACATCATTAGGCTGTCTGTTAATACGGTTAGGGTGAAAAATACAAAATAGGATGCATGTATTTACAAGCCAAAACTTTCTCAATATACATTTCTATGACTGACATACTGACACACCAGACATGCGACACCAATGATCTGTGCAGTGATTGTAATGATTTTTACCAGAGCTACTATCTGTGTGATGTATATGTCTCTGGTTAATTCTATGTGATTAAATAGTAGCACTCTTGTTTATCTTAAGTTTGTATCCTGAAATATTCATTTGGCAATCAGTTTTGTCGCTTTTAGTAGTATAGCAACACTGGATTTTACACACAATACATGTACCGTAGCCAAGAATATTATAAAGGAGCAATAAAGGAAACGATCATCCGTTAGCCTGTTAAACAGGAACCAATCCACTTTCCTTTCTCCATCTTTCTCGCTCTCTGTCTCTCTGTCTTTTTCTCTCTTTCTGTCTTTCTCCATGGTAGAATAGAATTCTTTCCTTCTCCGGATTCTTTTCTCATGATTAATGAACCACTATCACCAATGAAATAACGGTCATTATGATTTGTGGATCAATATTCGTGATAGGTTACACCTTTCTGTTGTTAGCTATAATTAATTAATTCATTCATTAATCATTTGATTAATTTAGTGAATAAAAAAAATACACATATAGAACAACAATGTGTACGACAGTCGGGATTTATAGAATTCATTGGTGGCGCTCATCCAGAGATTTTACCAGTTTTCATTCTTTCTTTACGTGGATATTCGAAACTGTGATTTTTTCTACTATGCTGTTAGCCTGTCTGTCAGACACCGATTACCGATCATAATGAGTTTTCAGACAGACTGAGTTCAGATTGGTTAATCTGCTACCATTACACAAAATCGGTCAAAATCCTCCGGAAAAATGCTAAGAAAGCTCAAGATGGTACACATTTTTTTTTTCTACAGACGGGGGGAGAGGGAGAAAGGTTGAAAGGACTGGGAGGATCGGGATGGGGAAGGGGTGGGGGGAGGTAGTAAAATGGAATGATATATAGAAACCCTCATTTTTAATTTTTAATTTTTTTTTTAAATATAGTATATTGACTTACCGAGAATATATATAAAAGGAGACAAAGTTATAATTCCACCCCTTCCATATTTTTAATTTGACAGATCGCTGACAGCTTAACGTGGTGCCTATTACAAAGTGTGTATTAAAAGTGTGTAGAGTGAACAACTGTTACAAATCAAGTGGTAGAATGAATGAATGAATGAATGAATGAATGGTTTGACCTGTAAGCAATGGCCACTGCGGTTTCAAGTAAACAATAATAACAATAATAAAATAATAATAATAATTTAAAACTGTTTGAAACTACATGTATTTTGATCACCAACAGTCTATTAATCAAGAATATTGTAATAGTATTAGGCTGAACAATCTAAACGAGAAGCAAAACTTTCAACCAAGTAGATGAAAGAGGGAAAAAAAAAAGGAAAGAAAAAAAAAGGAAAGAAAAAAAGGAAAGAAAAAAAGTTTCACCTGAGTTTGTTTCTTTTATGCGCTTGTTCATTTTTTAAATTATTTTTGTTCTTTTTCTAAAAGGAGTCCCGTTTAAAAAAAACAAGGGATTAAAAAAACGCATGAGTTTATGCCAGTGATGGAATAGGTGATTTTAGAGCAAAGACGAAGAAGAAGATGGCAGAAAAAGAAGGTCAATGTTTTATTTCATACATCCCACCCCCTTAAAGAAAATGGTTCAATACGAGTGGAAATTCGAAGACAGTAGCTGGGAGGGTATCAAAATTTGAGCCAATCTATAAAGAGATGACCTAATCTAATTGCTATTGATTAAGATCAAAGCTTATTTTAAGTACATTTTCAATTGAACAGGCAAAAACTCATCCACACAGCTGAGCAAACAAAGTTCAAATACATGTAGTTTTCATACATCTTATACTGTTAAATCTCTTCCTCAAAGCACGATGGGGTATTTTGAATTATTAAATGAAGACGATCGTAAACAATAATTTAGTCGCTGCGTTTCCAGACTCTTTTTTTTTTTTTTTTCTAAGGTGATGGTTAACAATGTTCTTCGAGCCCGGACACAGATTTTCAATCGTAGGGCACTCGACCTGGAATAACTACAGGTACTCAAGCATCTTTTATGTGTTTTTGAATAAGAAGTCTAGAGCAGGACAATCGTCGGCACAAGAGTCTCTCTGCAAACACAGTCTTTCTGTCCGTGAAGCCTTGTCTTCACACACGATGTTCCAGGTAAGGCTTTGCTGCTGCAAACCTCTTGGCAGACCAGCCTCATAACTCTTAAGAGCGATCAACTCTCCATTTAATGCGGTCCTTTCAAACAGGCGCCTTCGATGATCATTCTCCTTAAAACCCTGTTAAAGTTTTATCATATTACGTGTAGTCATTTGTCTGCATTCAGAGAGTGTTAAAATAATTCTGCGTGATGAGTGCTATGTGCACAATGGCAGTCCCGACTCGGGGATAGCTTGAGGGGCGAACAAGTCAACACTTCAAATAACTAATCAAACATTACTTTACCTAAATAGAAATACGTTGAAAAAAGAAAGGCGTGGGGTGCTGAAAATACAAACGCCTTTGCTGTGGAATACAACACAATACCGACTCACACTGCGCTGAAAGGAACCTGCTCAAGGAGCGTTACCATCTCAAGGAGTCACGTGCCGACCGGTGTGCAAATAGCGCTGGGCGTTAAATAACTTGGTAACCCGCTAGGATAAAAAGCCGGGACAGCCAGTAAAGACTCAACAATGTACCCATATTTTTTTTTGCATCAAAACGTAAATTAGTTACACCAACACGTTTTTTTAAATGCAGTTGCATGGCGAGAAACTGTGCGGCTTCAGGGCAGCGGAAAGAGGGATAATAAATAGAAGATGAAAAAAAAAAAAAAAGAGGGGAAAAAAAGGGGGGGGGGGCAAAGAAAGAAAGGAAATATCAAAGGAAATATTCCTTGAATTTTCCGACTTCCTTTAAGTGATATCAATTGATTTTTGTTTTCTTTTAATAGGGTAATCAAATCATTTTTTTTTCTTTTCTTTTCTCCCATGTCTTTAAATCGGGTTATCAATTATTTAATTCAGACCACCTCGGTTTTAAGATGCCTCTGTCATTGTTGCATTTCAAACGAGGGCGAGTTCTACTTTGTAATCGGCGATTTCCTCTCTCGTTTCTTCCCACCCACTGTTCTTTTGTTCCTTGTTGGAAAGTGCTGGTTTGTGGCTCGAGCCATGTCTATATTTAAGTGTTGCTTTGTTTTGCTCTATTTGGCACAGAAAGAGGGGCCGGTTCTTAGTCTAGCAAGGTCAGAAACAAAGCTGCATTTCATTGTTCTTACCATTTGAAGTATAACTTTCCATATAGCGAGATGCTTATAAATTTTGGAAGGGCCTGGAGTTTTGGCATCCTTTGTAAATGGTAATCAGGTTTTTATACATTATTTGCTTTTATCAAGTATAACATCCGCCGATATTGGAAATTTTTACCAAAAGACTCTCCATTTCTAAGACCACCATAACTCAGGGCCTTATCAAGATTGGGTATCCCAAAGAAACGACGAAAAGATCTAGTGACTTGTGACATTATTGTCTCGTTTATGCTGAGCATTAACATTGTTCATTAACATTAACATAACGAGTTTAACATTTTTATTTATTTATTTTTATTTTTTTTTTTGGAGGGGGGGGGGCGATTTTATAGTAAGATCCACAGACTAAAACTCTACTCCTGTGGTCGGCTAGCCCTCGCAATAAGCGAGATAGAGCAGGCGTGGATCTGAGTGGTTGTTGAGAAGACTGGTTATCTAAGAAAGAAACAGGAGCTCGCAGTCATAAATTTATGGTTATGCTGGAAGTAAAATTGTTTTTTTTAATTCAGAACACTCTGAATATAATCTAGCCGAGGGTAGTCCACAAAATATATTATATGAACGAGAGATATGAATGATAACTAATACAAGAAATTTAGTTTGACTTGAGACGCCATATTAATTCATGACTGAAATCCTGGTTTGAAGTCCGTCGTAAGAGATTATGGCCATCGTGGTTACAAAGCAATTGTTTTGTAATCTACAGTATCATTATAGTGTTCACTCTTTAGATGTTGAAAAAAATAATACTGTAGACTGCAAAACAGTTCGCTGGTGGAGTGGCGAAACTGCGTGACTCCAGAAAGGAAAATTTTACAGGAGAGACAAAAAGTGATTTACTATTGAATAAGAAGGTCTATACGAATCAAAATTGCTAGAAATAAATGAAAACACCTTGAAACGTGGTTACTACTAAGAAATCACTTTTATGCAATTTATATGGCTTTGCTGTGGAATGCGAGGTTTCATTACTTTATTTTTGTCATGATGAAACCACGTAACCAGCGGGTGGGAGGGTTGCGAGGTTTCATTAGGACAGCGTTTTTCTTGTGAGCTGCGAATTACTGCTCCAGTAAAGGAAGAGGCTCAAAAAGATAATATATTTAGTCAAGGGGGGAGGGGAGTGGAGAAAGGTTAGGTGATGAGGTTGTAATGATGATGAAGAAATAATAATTGAGATGGTACGGTCATGTGTTCTGATCGTCAGGCCTCACAAAAACCTTCTCACAAAGCACAGTCAGAGGCAGCCGCGGAAAGGGGAAGGCAAAGGAAGAGATGGGTTGCTGACATCCGAGAATGGACAGGAATGAGATTTGCTGACTCTCTCTCTCTCACACACACACACACACACACACACACACACAAAATGAATGAATGAAACCCAGAAAGGATTGGAGAAGGTTATGGTGACCTCATCTTCAAAGGCAGCCCTGCGACATCGGCAGAGGTCAAGGAATAGATGACAGGTTACATGTAAATCAACACAAATATAACAACAACAACAACAACACAACAACAGCAATAATAACAACAACAACAGCAACAACAGCAAAGAGCGCATACAACATGTTATGCTATCCCCCCCCTCCCCCTTCCCCCCTTTCCCCCCCCCCCCCCCCCTTCCATCCTTTGGGAAGGTCAGGCAAGCCGGACGTGCCGAGAAAATGGGGCAAAGACGCCTATAATCAATGAGAGAAAAAAGTCAACTGAAAATCTGAGCCGCCACGCCCCACCCCGCCGCAGGGCATCACGAAATCATACTGATCGACGGCCGTGATCGGTTTTAAAGGACAGATTTTTAAGTCGGCCGAAGTCTCAATTGCAGTTCTGAGGGTTAAAGCACTTGAAACAAAACAAATCAGACATAAATACAAGTAAGATCAAGATGCCTAGACATTAAAAAAATATTTTTTAAAACATGTAAGCGAAAAAAAAAATTAAAAATCACTGGCTTATTCAAAGTTTTCATTTAACTCTCTGTTCATAATTAATGTCAGGGCCACATTGTGCCCAAGTAAACAAATATGGATCTATGGACCAACAGACATTTTCTATTTTTAAGCCAGTGTGGGGTTGTCGAGGGGGGGGGGGGGGGGGGGGGGGGGGGGGGGGGGGGGGGGGGGGGGGGGGGGGGGGGGGGGGGGGGGGGGGGG
>JBCEWB010304699.1:0-22194 GCA_039654565.1 Peronia peronii | reverse complement strand
TTTGGTTGATGAACATGAAATGGATGACAGTGACTGAATATGTGGGGTGAATGAATATTTTCTCTCGTCATTTTTTTTTGTTTGAGTCCTTATTTATGTCAGTAAAGTAATGCCTATTACAAGTAAATTTCTAAAGTATGCCTTTTTTATGCAACAGGATAGTCATTTATTGATTTTAACTTGCTATTCAGTTGAAATAGTTTGTGAAATAATAGTTACTGAACTTATTTTACCACACGTTTTATCAATTTAGGCGTTACCAGTACATTTCGGTGGTGTCACATATGTTGCTAATTGGATCATAATTTCCTCATTTGAACTTCAAATGCAGTGAAATTTGGATATGTTATGTGTAATTGGATGTATTGTAATCTTATAATAAAAGTTGTAGCCTAAACTTGCATACTTTTTTTTTCTCTCTTTGTGATTGTTGAAATGTCAAAAATTAGGTCACAGTTTCTATTTTTAGATTCGTCAACAAAAGGTCAAGGTCACAATATACAAGCAGATATTTTATAACCAAATACATATTTCAAATCTATAACCTGTTACCTTTCCAACCATATATCACATGCCATGGTTTAGCCTCATTTCACACACTTTACAGTCACTTTCTCAGAGTCACCTACATACTCACTTAAAATATGCCAAAAAGGCGTGAACTGGTGGGAGTTAGGCGGACTTGACTGTATATAAAACTGGATGGCACGGACTTCTATATTTCATCTAGATTTAGATCTACTGCTAAATGTGAAAATGTAGACTCTAGCTCTATTCTGCACTCTATGGCAAAATGTTATGATTCACGCACAATACTTGTAATGCAATAGATCTAGAGCTAGACCTAGATATGAAAGTAAACGTGGGATATTTAGATTAGTACGTACAGTCCTTTGTTTGAAGTCTCATTGTATAATTGAGATACGGTGGAACCCGCGAGAAGTCAATTCGCTTAAAATCGATTCTGGGATAAAGTCTATCTGTACCGATGGTCCTGTTTTTTTCATTTGTGTTTCATTGGTCTTGTTTCTGATAATGCCAACACTGTCAGAGGTGACACCGCTTAAAGTCAACTCCAAATGACCCACACTGGCCGACTGACGGCCGTAAAATATGATGACAAAGAAAAAAAAAAGAATTAGACAGGGAGATAGTGAGACGCCTTGCTACGACACATTGTAGCCCGTGGGCCTATCATGAAGATGTTTGACTCTCTTCACCTGTCTCACATTGGCGGGGATACAGAAACACACACCCACACCACAGTTCCACACTTGCTTGCGCTGGTGAGCCTGCGGACACACACCTGGTCAGTACAAAACAACTGTCCACCACAGACTAACTGTGGTGATCACTGAATGCCTTGATACACATGCACGCTGCTCGGAGTGGTACACAATTCCCTGCTTAGCCCTCTTTGCTTGCCTCACATTGTGCGAAAAATACACAAACACCTACCCACACTCAGCTCTCTCTTTCAACATTTGCCCAGCTTGTTAACATACATGACAGTGCAGATGGGCATTGCGTTGGATTTCAGATACATGTTAGATCACGTTTCTTGCATTTTCACATTTTGTGCTTGCCGTGACTATTCAACCTATTACTGTTAATAACTTTTTTCCTCAAATCCATGATCCGAATGTTTGAGAGAAGTACAGTCTCAATCTGGATACAAAGTCGAAATTTCTTAAAGATATTGGCTCAAGGCAAAATACTACTACCTCTAGATTAGAGTTCAGGCCAAGGTCGGCAGTGAAAATCAGTGTTGAGGGTCAAAATTGTTGATTTTGCGTTCTAGCGATATTTTTATTCTTTGACTTCTTATTGATAGTACTGAATGCACTTTTGGGTCAAAAGTTGATTTTGAGGACCTAAAATTGTTATTGCACAGTGAGGTAAGTGCATTTATATTGTTTATTTTTTTATCAATATGGCTCATTTCATAGCCCAGACAAACAACTCTGCATCGGCTAGAATCCTTCAAATTTAGTATCAATACAAAATCTGATCTCTTTTCTCTTAGCCAATGGTAACCTTTCCTTCCTTCAATGTAATTTTACATGGCAAAACATCCATTCATTTTAATAGGGTCGTGAGAAACTTACGCATTCCATTCTCCCTTCATAGTACTATACTTCCATATATGGACTGATCACGTATGGCCTGTGTGCTTGTGGGCCGTGCATTGGCCGGCAAGCAAAGGTTGACTGTTTCTACTGGCTCAATGTGTGCAAGTAATGCCGTGCAAAGGTCGTTTCCACTTGTAAACTATACTGTACTGAATTTATGCTGTTTAGTGTTGGAAAAACAAACTTAGAGGCAGGGTATCAGGAAGAATGCAAGAGCTGGAAGACAGAGAGAACTAGAAGAATTGGAGAGGGGTTCTAGCTGTGTTCTTGGTGGATTCTGAAGGGAATAATCACCATAGACAGACATTGTCATGGGAAAAGAGACTGACACTCACTATACTTTTAGAAAATTGCGATTTACTCAAAATGTGCTTTTATTGCAATAAAACCCAAATTTTGTAAAATCTGTCCATGGGATTTATTTGAAACTTACAGGGTGCAGCAGATAAAGATTTTGTCTGATGTTTTTTTCAAAATACGAGAAATTTTTTTTTTCATGATTTTTTTCTTCTCAAAAGTGCAAAAGTTTGCATACATTATATAGCAGAATTTTTCAGAAAATAGCAATAAATACATTTTACAAAATGTCCAAAAAATGATCTGACAAAATCTTTATATCAGATGAAAGAATGCTTCTGCGAAGTTTGGTGGTTTTGTGACTGATAATGTATGAGAAATTTGTGTTGAAAAGTAGGGGGAAAATCCAAAATAGCAGCTGTTTTCAAGCATTTCCATGGTAACCATGCACATTTTACATGAAAAACTACCTTAGGGTAAATAAGGAACACACTTCCAACACGTTTATGGTATTAAAAGAGTGTTCAACTCAAAAATGTGGGTTTTGGCTTTCATTGCTGATCTTGGCCTTAAGAGGGGGAGTTACGAGGAGTTAGTCTGCTTAAGGTTTTTTTTTTTGTAGGGATAGGGGGCATTGACCTACCCAATAAATACACAACACACATTTTGGACATCCCCCCCCCCTGTATATTTGCTGATGACTTGGCCCAGTGGCTTTTGAACCCCCCCATGCCAACCAGAGATTGTGTCCCCTGAAAACGGATAAAGTCAACCTCGCTTAAAGTCAACACTTTTTTCAGTCACGAGAGGTTGACTTCAAGCGAATTCCACTGTAGTTACTTGAGATTAGAGTTACTTTTATCTTTGTCCATTTTCAGAGATCATTTGCTAAGTTTCGTTCACATACTTGGAATTATAATCTGTAATCATCAGCTTGGAAATAGTTGTGCCTCTTTATAACTTCTTTAAATTTTATAGGTTTTCAGAGAGCAGTTTGCACCTTTCAGACTGCTGGAAACAATTTGAGAACGGCAATGCCAATGGATCACATGAATGTAAGTATCAAATCAGAAAGGTAGAAGTGAAAACAGTTCGGATATAATTTATTATTTTGTGTCAATTTATTGTTAATGCAGTTTTGTTCTTACAATTTCAATGTAAGTTTTTATATATTTGACATGTGTGTGATCCACTCATAGCTCAATATTTAGTGATGATTTTTCTTGAAATTATAGATGAAGAAACAAGTTTAGACAGTTGTGTGAAAATATACAATTGAAGCAATAATGTCAGCATTATTAATCAACAGTTCGTGGTATCTATTTTTCTGTTTCATTAAAAGTATGCCAGTTAAATGGAGACGAATGTAGTAATTCTACTTTGATAAACTAAAAATCATTGATATTTTTCATGAACAAACAAATTAGCAGTAATTAGGTAGGACATCTACATTGTAAAATCATGATAAAAAAGAGTAGTGGGGAGGAGAGGGGGAGAGGATAACAGAAATATCATTTTAAACTGTCAGTGAACTTTTTGTGGGATAACTTCTTCATCATTTCACTTTGTAACTTTACCTAAAACTTTGTTTAGAACACGGCCAATGCATTCTAGGAAGTTTACAATGGAAGAGAAGCAGTTATCTTTCCTTTTGTAGTGCCTTTTGATTTTTAGTAACTAAAAGTAGAAAAAGATTTTATATGATTAAAAATTTTATGAATAGTCCTGAAGTTGTCTTTAAACATAAGGCCATATTTAGGTTCACTACAATGAGAAGGAAACTTTTCTGTATTCTGAATTTGTATTGTCTGCTTTTCAGTCTCCAAAATGGAGGGAAGGTGATGAGGTTTTGGGCCAGTATGAGTTTCCAGGCAGATCCCGGGATGATCTGCCCTTCCAGAAAGGCGATGTGCTAACCATTGTTAAACACACCACAGTATGTAAATATGTGGACAGAATTATACCGCAGTATTTCTTTTCATGATATTTTGAAGATAATTTTGAACTTACTTGTCAACCTGGTGGTATTTTTTAACTTTAGTAAAATTTTTAGTTTAATATCAAATATATGATATAAGATTGTACATATTTATCATTAGAATCGTATATTGACATTTTAGTCTACCTACACAGAAAAAAAAAGTGTTTTTCATAAAAAGAATATTATTTCTGAGGATTATTTTTTTCACTTGTATGCAAGGTGGATAATCTGGAGCCATCATAATGAAAATAAAAAAAAAAAGGTGTGAAATGGGGCTTGCAAAATGTTCAAATCATATGAAGGCACAGCAGTTTCATCCTCAGTTCTTGGGCATATTAAATTCAGTGTGCTGTAGTATATCAGGTACAGATATTTAAACTGTTTATATGCTCTTTGTTCGCAATTCTTTGAAAAATATATTTTGTATAAGAAACCATTACTTTTATAGACTACTTTTGTTTCATAGTGTATCTCATTAGTATTGGAATCAGAAACTCCTGTCAGATTTCTCACACGCTTGAGGCCATTTCTGATTGGTCTAATTTATTCTCTCTTTAAATAAAAACAAAATTTATTCATCTACAGGATCCCAACTGGTTTCGAGCTAGGGATGCTAGAGGCAGAGAAGGAATGATTCCTGCTAATTATGTAAGACAGAGAAAAGCTGTTACTCTGCATGCTATGCCGTAAGTTGCTGTGTTGTTGTTCATATGGACTGTCTCCAAGTCAGACTGAGTGGATCTAAAATTGAGTATAGAGGTGTATGTACACTGCCCATAGCAGGAAATTCAATTGCTCTGCCACAATGTGTGAAATAGATCCAGTTTCATATCCCAATTTGCAAAGCATCCAAATCACATATGCTTTGTGCGATTTGTTCCTGTCATGGCTTCACTCTCTCAGTAAATTATTGAGAATTCCATTTGGAAGACTGCCTCTCCACATGGGACGCTTCCCTCCCAACAGTTTACATTATTCATACTATTCCATTTTTATTTATTTTGTCTAAGTAGAGATGTACTCTAATCATAATTTACTGTGCATTGTTAACAATGTACATATTTTGATCTTCTTGACTGTGAGTATAGAAATCCCCAAGATTTCATTAGAACTGTGATGTTCATAGTCTTGATTCCCTGGTGTGAGTTACACTTGCCAAGAACTGTAATTGTCCAACAAGTCACAAGAAAGTTATCTAATCTGTCATATTCACACAATTTGTATTCTAGTCTCAGATATCATGTTCATGCAATTTATAATATTGTGGATCAGTTGAGTTGGCCAGTATTTTGGGTAAGTCCATTGACCCAAGAAGTTTGTTTTACTTTTTGGCTTGACCCTAAGTTTGTTTTACTTTTTGGCTTGACCCTATTATAGTGGGTAGGAAATTAATGATGAAAACTCTTCTCTATGAATGACAGACTCAAAGCCAATTGAACCTAGATGCTCTCCAAGTAATAATAGTAGTGAGTTGTGTTAATAATTACATAGGAAAGAGACAGACATACTTCCGTCCAAGACTTTTGGTTCTTACCGGAAATGAGGCAAAATCATGGTAAACAGTAGCCCTTCATTGTGATTGTGTTAATGTACTTGATTGCCGGTAAGTTATCAGTATTTTATGAAATTATTGTATTCCATTGTGACCATGGACTTCAAGATCAAATGATGTTCAAAGGTACAGTATTATTTACGAGCAAGAGATAAATGGTATTTAGATGCAGGATCTTGTTGACTTCTTTGTGTGAAGTGCTGAGAATCTGGGCATCGAGTTGGACCCAGATAGTATTTTGGAGTGTAAGACTGACACCCTAAAGGCGAAATTGACAGTACCGGCTGATGACATAAGCATAAATTAGCCCATTCCTATCCAGCTTGATGTGTCAAATGACAAGCCAAATTCTAATGTTAAAAACATTTGATGTCTTATCTTACCTTGCCTAGTCGAGTAACTGCGAATGCCGCATGTTTGCCTCACTTCCTGATTGTAAGCTTACTTCTGCGGGAAACCCTGTTGGGATTGTCCTGAAATCTTGGCCAACATACGTACCATTGACTGATGCACAAATGCCCATTTGATCTTATTTTTTAATTAGTGAATATTTGTAAAATAATTTTCATAGAAAATTTCTGCCATAAAAAAGTTGTTTCAGGATGAGAAAATTTATGCCAAAACTAGCAATTTACAATTTATAGTGAATATTAACATATTCAGAGCCTTTCTCATGAAGAAAAAAAAAACAGTATGAACTGTTTTAGGATGTCTTTTATTAAGTATTTGTTTCAAAAGACTTGCTGAATGATGGAACGAGGTTGATAGATCTATCTTTCATTGCTAGTTGGTTCCATGGACATATTACAAGAGAGGATACAGAAGCTCTCTTGGGTAACCAGGAGGATGGAGTCTTCCTCATCCGGGACAGTATTCATTATGTTGGTGATCGCACACTGTCAGTTAGTTGTGATAACAGAATTGATCACTATCGGATCCTGACTGGTCCTGATGGTCAAGTTGCTGTGGATGGTGGAGATTGTAGTTTCCCATCTCTTGTGGAACTCGTGGAGGTAGCTTGTGGATGTGCCAACGCTGAAATGGGAATGAAATCATATTTGGTTCTAGTCAACTCTTATGCGCAACTCTTATCTGCATTTGCAGACTAACCCTTGCCTTCATATTTGTTTTGCCTCTTTCTAGATGGTATTGCCAATTTGTAGTTGTAGTGGTCTTGGTCTTGGCGTGTGGCTATATAATTGCATGGATTGAGGCCTCACTTGGATTTACTGGACTTCATTATTTGTCCTTTTCCGTGTTTCATATTTTACGAAGTTTTAAATTAGATAAATGAGAATAAGAGGAGTTATGCATTCTTGCCCATGAGTGGATGTTGTTCCAAGACAAAGTCCATTTTCCTGAATAAGTTATAATGCAATTTTACTAATTTCACTCATGTAACTGGCAAATGGGAAGCTATAGTGGTGACATAGACTTAGACCTACATCTTTTATTGTTGTTGTTCCTTCAGTCAGTAAATAATCAAGCATGACTTCTGTGTGGCTTCCTGTACTACTGACCATTTTACTAACTTGTCATTGTGAAAATTCTGATACTTGTTTTTTTGAAATGATTACACTGTAGTAATGTCTTATATGACTTAAACAGGTACTGCCTGCTGATGGGACTTCCAGTGTTCACTTGAATATGTATAGACATTGACTAGCAATGAAAGCTCTTTTTCCCTCCTCCTTTCTTTTCATTTTAAATTATGAGAAGTCCAAGTATGTCAGGAGATTATCATGGGGAAGAGACACGTGTGTTACCCTAATTTTGTGAGCAGCAGTTGATCACTAGCTTTTTCCTTTTCATCATACTCGTTTGTTTTTTTCCTTATGTCAGACAATGATGTGAAATAGTCCAGTAGACAAGTGTGGTTTTTTTTTTTTCTTTTTTTCTGAGGCTATAGTATGGATCAGTTTGTGTTCCTTTTGCCTTGAAAAAAAGAATGTCTCAGTGCAATTTAGGAAAAGTTATTTTTTTGGACATTGTCGCTGCTAGCTTTGTCTTTCCAACAGATTGCTATTTTATATTATACGTTTTTGAGTCTTTATCTTGGAGCTCATCTTCCGGAGCAGTTTTGTGCAGTTTTTGCTTTTTATTGATATAAGACTCTTTTCCGCACTGACATTGGTGGAAGTTAAGATTTGGTTCTGGTTGCATTGCGCAGTATAAAGGAACGGGATAGCACTGAAAAAAAAAAGAAGAAGAAACACAGTGTCACAGTATGTGACCTGGTAAGTATATCTTGATTTACATATCACAGAATATTCTGCGGGGGGTAATTCCTGCTGACAGCCACTGCTTCTCCTATCTGTTGTAGATGGCACCATGGTAAAATCACTCGGGCTGAAGCAGAAAAACTTTTGACTCCTCGGGAAGATGGACTGTTCCTTGTGCGAGACAGCAACAACTATCCCAAGGATTACACACTCTGTGTCTGTTTTGCAGACAAAGTGGAACACTATCATATAAAGTATGGAGACAACAAACTGACAATTGATGATGAGGGTTACTTCAAAAACCTGGAAGAACTTGTGGAGGTATTTTCAGTATCTAATATCTTTTGAAATATTTTTGTACAGCAGAGAATCAGCATAGACTTGGCTAAAAAAGTTGTATTTTAAAAATTTTTGCCCACTCCAAGATAAAGTTCCCCGAAAGCTGGATCATAGGTTATCAAAATAACCTGTTCTGCAGATTTGAGACTTGAAATCAGCTCTTGTCTGCATCAGATGAACTTTGAATGTGGACCCCTCTAGTGCATTTTGCGATACATGTTTTTTAGTAGAATAGCAATACCTGATTAATAGTTGATCTGATAATCTGTGCACATTATCACTATGAAATGTTGGCTTACCATTTTTCCATGAAAGTGATAAAATTAAAATTGGCTGTTGATGTCTGCCTGCTTGTTACAAGATTCCTTTTTCTTTCCCATCAGTCCAACTTCTACTAGTGCTAATATTTGACAAGAATGAAAATGCCTCATGCTCTAACACTTGTGCTTTCATGATGTTTCAACAAATCCTGTAACTATTTATAATTTAAATTTTTAAAATTATTATTATTTCTAATGTTTATGGCTTTTCATTTTGGTGCCCTATTATCCATATCAGATTTGCAGATAAAGAAAACTTAAATCTATTTTTGTCAAGCGTTACAAATCAAGCTTGAGATTGAACACAGCATTGTTCTTACAGAACTGCTGCAGTTTTAATATTGAAATAGCATGAAGTGAGTCAAAATGTTCTTCATTTCACTTTTTGGTAACTCAGCCCATAGTCTGTATTGTTGAAATTTTCAGCACAAATTGACAGAGGCTGGTTGAATACATGTACTTAGAGATCACAATTATTTGGGCTGTGAAAACATTTTGAATTCTTAGGCTTTTACAGTGAGTGAGGAAAATGTTGGAAAATAGTGCAAGATTAATATAATAACTTGAGCAATGACTGATTTTATACTGTTGATCATATCTCCACATTTTTTTAAGCACTATTCACAAGACGCAGATGGTTTATGTACTCGTCTTATCCGGCCTGTAAACAAGCAAGGGTCAGTAATGGGCACAGTCAGTATAGAGGAGTTCACGATTGGAGGCTGGGTCATACCTCTACATGATATCCAGTTTGGAGATTTGATAGGCAGAGGAGCATTTGGAGGTAAACACCAAGAAATGAGACATTTTATTATTTACTGAAAAGTTGTTTTCAAGTTCTTTGACGTTGGGATTTTATTGAAATTAGATACATCATTAAAAATTCAAGCTGGTTTTCAATGATTCTTTTTTTTTTTCATTAGCAATTAGCATACTTTTGCTTATTTCTCTGAAATGGTCATACCTTGTTGTTTAATGGACACTGTCATAAAAGTGTGTAGACGCATCAGTTGTTGTACCTCTACGTGATGACATAGATAAAGAACATGTGGGACATGACCCTTTAGTCAAATATGACTTTTGAATATGAAAGCAGTAAGTAGTATGTTGCTCTTTTTTTTTTTTTTTTTTTTTTTTTCAGATGTTTACAAGGGAATGTACAAAGACCAGGCAGTGGCAGCCAAACAGTTGCAAGATAGAGAAAGGGGAAGAGAGATTTTCTTACAGGAGGCATCTGTTATGACGTAAATGTCACTTGCTTTCAATCATTTTATTTAGTATGTTTACAAACTGATCTTCTGTATTAGCAAAACAGTACCAGTACCAGTGATGAGGAATCCACATAGATGATGTAAAGTTCTGAAATCTGACTTCTATGTTCCAATAATGTATATTTATGAAAATAAAATTTTAAGGGAATAAATTTTCATTAGTTTCAATTAGACTAGATACTCGGCACTGTTCTGAAGAATCTCATCAATATTTTCTCATGACTATAATTTGTATTTTTATTCTAAAAATTTTTGTACAAAAGATCACAGTTATTGAATTACCTTTCAACACAGGTCATTGCGGCATCCCAATCTGGTAAAACTCATTGGAGTGGTTGTAGAAGAAACCTTCTTTCTAGTGACAGAATACATGGGGAAAGGGAACTTGGTGGAATATTTGAGATCTCGAGGCAGGAATGTTATCACCAAAAAAGACCAAATTAATTTTGCCACGTAAGTATAGCAAACATGGCTTAAAATGTCAAAGGGCATGTTTGGAATTCTCTGCAGTACCATTTTAATCATGCAGATACATGTATGTCTACTTATTTCTTATTAGGAATATTGTACAGCAGTATGAGGATGTACTGCACAAGAGTGTGACAGCAGACATTTTTTATATGGTTTGAAATGGATCGATATGCATACATCCTCTTATTCTTATGTGAAAGAAAACATTAACTTAATTCACTTTTGCATCTCACTTATTTTTAATTCCTTTGATTACTGTTTGTCTAGTTTTGGAAACTACCTATCTTCCTTCCCATGTCATTTCCATTTATTACACTATTCAGTTGACTTATTAACCATATTTATCCACCTCACAGAGACACCTGTGCAGCAATGGATTATTTGGAAAGTAAAGGTCTGGTGCATCGAGATCTAGCAGCAAGAAATGTCCTAGTCCATGATGATGGCACATCCAAGGTGAGCCACAGCATTATTTTCTTACAGATGACAATAGGTGCATTTAATTTATAAAGAGAAAACTCACTCACTGACTAATGTAATCATATTTGACACATTTGTGCTCAGACAGATAATCCCTAGTAGTCAATAGATGTAGTGATCAATCTTATAAGCAGGTTGTTGTCACTTATCATGAGTTAAAGGAATAATTTTTCACTATCTCTTAGATTGCTCAGATTTACATTGAGAAATATAGTTGGCCATTAACTGAATCTTTTTGAAAAGATTATATCAATTATATATCAATTATAGTTGTGGCGAGAAGTAATATGTGTTATACTTGATTGTTGTAAAGATGTATACCTACATTAGCTGTACAGCTACTGAATGGAAACTTTTTTTATTTGATTTTTTGTTTTCCAAAACCTATTGATTTCAGGCAAGAAAAATTTCAGTATGTCGTCACACATTTGTTGTAATCCTCAGGTGTCTGACTTTGGCTTGGCAAAGTATGGTGACCTGAGCTTATCTAGTCAGAAGTTTCCAATCAAATGGACAGCGCCAGAATCTCTACGGAACAATGTAAGTCCCAACATAGAGGTTTAGAGATTGATTATATATGTGAGTTACAAAGATAAACATTATATCATGCAAACCATCAGAAATGCATTGCCAGTTGGAGTTGATTTAGAGGTTTAGTAAGGATTTTTGTAAGGCATTATCCTTTCATTATTTTTAGGATAAAAAAAGGCTCAGTTGATGTTTTGACATAACATGTCAAAAAAGTTTAGTAGGTTTTACTATGCTTCATTATGTTTGAAATCATGAATGGGTGTCAGGCAGTTTTGTCCTACTGTGCATAAAATTCATCCAGATACCATGCAGTGTATAGTTAAATACTTCCCTTGTTGTTTAACCAATAATATGTGGTAGTGCTAATAACACTGCAAATGTCTCAAGATACCAAGCAGGCTGAAAACTCTAGTTGGACAACTGATAAGCTTGCCGTTAGATATACAGCTCTTACAAAAAAATTTGTAAAACCAGGTGATCTTAATGTGACAGTGACAATGTGTTTTTGGTTTGATTTCAAAAATGAGGTACTAACAGGGGTAGGTGCTCCTATATTTTTTGCAGAGTTTTACGAACAAATCAGACATGTGGAGTTTTGGTATACTCTTGTGGGAAATTTACTCCTTTGGACGAGTGCCTTATCCCAGAATAGTAAGTACAGCCCAACATTTGAGTGTGGGATATTGACAGTCTTTGAAAAAATGCTTATACAGTGCATGTTGCTTGGTAGTAGCTATCATTGATGCATGTCACGGATTCGCATGAATTTGATGTTTGTCATCATAATTTGCATGGTATGTCTGTTCTTGACTGTGTAGCATATCTGTGAAGGATTTTTATTCCTTATTGTCTTTGTTGCATCTCATGTTTTATTTCTTTTATTAATCCTCAGTTTTTGTTTGTTTTGTTAGTTTGTAAGTTAACATGAAATGTGATGATAGTGATCACACTCCTTATGTCGAAACAGTTTTGTTATGTTTTTAACACAGACATCTTTGATTATGTACTAATATGCATGTAAGGACTTTGAAAGTCATTAAGGCAATAGTCAAACAAAATAAAGATTGGAATTGGCATGCCTCCAAGAAGGTGAGATGAAATGATGTTTACAAACTCTTGTTGTGCTTAGTTATGCTTAGCAAAGATAAACATTTCTCTTTCTTGTGTTTCAGCCCCTGTCAGATGTAGTCATGCATGTGGAGAGAGGTTACAGGATGGAAGCACCAGAAGGCTGCCCTGCAGAAATCTATGCCATCATGAAGCAAGCATGGCAGATTCAGCCAAATGATCGACCAACGTTCAGTGATGTCTTGGCAAAACTGAACAACTTGCGCTCAGTTACTGTGTAGCTCGGCAAGGGCAATATAGATTCTTTACATATAAATTTGTTAATTAGTCATTTCCAAATCAGCCTGGAATGAACTTAAGACATGAAGAGGTCATGACTCAAATACATTTGCTGAATCAGTTCTTTGCATCGTGATTCTTGAGCTGAGCAAAGGACATGGTGTTGGAAGAATTTTACACTCTGGGGAATCATCGGTGTGGCCCATCAGTCATGTAAAAATCAATGTTGCTTGTCAAGCTTTTTGTTGTTCTGTGGCTGATGGGTTTGAGACAAAAGGAACACATGGTGAATAGTATTTTCCATAATTGACTGCCAGAGAGAGCAAAGTGTTTAGATTCTTGCTGACTGCTGAAATTATTTCATGTCATCCCAGAAAATTGGCTCTCCTTTCAGCCATTGAAATTATCTGTATGTAGTTTCATTGACATGTGGCTGCAGAGTGACATTCTGGTACAAGTCCATGTATTTTATAATTTTATAAGAAACAGTACATTGAGAAGAGGTCTATATGATACTAAAATTAACAACATGGTTCCATTTTTAAATTAATTATTTGTTAAAAAGTCTTTTTTTTTTATAGATTCATGGTGTAATAGTTAATTGATGTACCAGAAATTAAGAAATCTGTTTATGAAAGAGAGAGTTATCAGATATAATGAAGCATTTCTGTTGTTCTCTCATCATAGGGAAAGCCTTTCTTGTTCAGCAGATAAAGAGTTTGAGTAAATTTGCAGTTAGGGTACATAGTCAAATATGTGGAACATGTGGAACAATGTGCTGACAATAAATTGTGTATAATTAGGTAGAAGACAAAGTATTTAGATCTAGTAAGTTCATTTGTAGGTACAACAGTCTCATTTATTTGTCATTTTCAAAGCATTGTTCCTTTAGTAAATCTTTGGAATTACTTGCCTAATATGTATGATAATATTACCTTTCCTCTTTCACTTTATGAAATTATGAATGTTGTGTGACCATTCTCCCTGTGTTCTGTCTTCGAGATAACCTCCACTAGGAGGTTGAAGGACGTATTACAGAACATAACGTAACCTGTGCTCTGTAAAAGATCTGATAAATATTGTCTCAAAACATGACATATAGTTATATATTTTTCTATCATATATCCACAATTTAGGACATAGGAACCACGTTTTTATATATAATAGGAAACGTAACTTTGTCTTCATCATGTTTGTGAAACTTTGATGAAATATCTCGCCGAACAAACCCTACGATTGTGAATTAACGAATTTGAGGCACATTTCCAGGTAGAACTTTATTTTTGTAACACATCAATATGCTGCTTCCCTTTGTCCGCACAAGAGATATTGACAGCTGAAATTCATGGGTGTATGATGTGTGCAGATACCCTGTATACACTCACACACAATGTGCCTTACCAACCCATTTATCACATCAGAAAACACAAATTTTATGTCATTAACTAAGTTAGCGAATCATGAATGATGAATTCAACTAGTGATCCACATCCCTAAATTCCGTAGAAAATATATTGTTTTATTCTTGTAGCTGTTATCCTTTTTATTTTAAATGTACTTACAGCAAAGCAGTGCACAATATATGTGTTTGTGATGTCAGTCATTGTTATTACAAGAATCATCAACCAAAATGAGAACGGATCCTGAATTTCATATATTGGTTAGTTTATTCATTCAGTTAGTAATTATTAGTGTGTATGCTTCACAGCTTGTCAACAACACAGTGAGATCGGCCATCCGAATTTTATTTCAAAGGCAAATTTAACTAAAAGTAAATATTTGTAGAAGTTATTCTTTGGGCAAGTGTAGGAAAAGAAAAATCATATATCATTTCAGTTTTAGTCTAGGTAAAAATTTCTAATAGATTTTTGGTACACTGATTTTGTTGCTTTCTTGTAAAATTAGGTATCTTGACACATAACTTATTTCATCATGCTGTCAATGAACTGCTTCTCATGAAATACTATAATAGATTCACCCTTGGAACTCATATTAATTACTACGACTTCCATTCACCCTTGGTATTAGTTACTAAGCCTTGCTGTTTCCTGGACTCTTGTGAGAAACATAGAAAACAGACCACTTTGCAAAATATTTCTTAAAATATGGCTTAAAAACAACATTCAGGCTTTTGTCCGAATGTATTTTTAGCCCAGGATAATAACCTGTGAAATAGAATGGGATTTTGGAGCAGGATAGATAAACATACATGAATTTATCATTGCCTTAGGGCAGAGCTGTCAAGGGCCCACACTAGTATATCAGTATCCTCAGTTGGATTCAAAGGATTAAATAGTAAATATCCTGCTATATGGAATGTAGGTGTTGTAGAGGAAATTTCAATTGTTCAGAAGAGCATCATATTATGTTTGCTAGATTAAGTTTTTGTTGAAATTTTTGTTAATGAAATTATTTTTTTCAAATTAACTTATTTTTTGGTCAAAAATGGATGTGTTGCTTGCAAAGTGAAATTGTTTTATTATGCAAATTATAGGTAAGTGTATTTATATATCATGGTGGTTATTATGATGGGATTTTTCTAAGATGTCATACACAGCCTGGAAAATATGAGATCAAAATGTTTAATCTTAATTTATATATAGCTATACTTGTAGATGGCTTTGCCAGACTGAAACTGTTCATGCATAAATGTAAACGATTAGTGCTTTTGATGATATTGCAAGCCACAATTAACTTTCATCAGCAAATGAGCTTCACTGTGTGTACTTTTGTATGTGGTTATTGTTTTATCCACATATATTTATGGTCACTGATGCCAATAGAAGAAAAAAGAGAATCAAAGGACAAACTGTTTGGATGGATTAATGTGAAAATAGGAAAGTAATTCCCCTGAAATTTATCCCAGTTTATGATTAAACATAGGTTATTTTGATATCTGACTGATCAGAGTTTTATAGAAAATCTGATGTTGTTTTATGACCTTATACTGTTAAGTCACTGCAAACAATGCATGCAATTACAGCAAAGCAGTAAAGAATGTAACATCCTTCTTTATGGTGGGAATATCCTAAGTTTGCAGGGATGAAATTTATGAAATTGTTATTTGAGTATTAATCTGATGATTTACAAGTATAATTGCAAAAGTTAATAATTTTATCATCATGATTACTTTTTCTTTCCTTTTGTTCTTTTTGAAAATGGCTTCTTCTATGTACAATAGAATAGAGAATTTTGGCTTACATAGTAATGATTTGAAAGTTGACATGCAGTTTGTGAGAGCTGAAATAAAATTTTAACCTGTCACTGTTAGTTTGTAACATCGTTAGTACAGTTTGAAAATGTTTCAGTTACCATCGTTTTCCACTACAACATACACTCACGCTTGATTGTGACAGAATGTGAAACTTCAACGAGGATAGTCATATTTTTCCTTCCTTTTCAACTTTCTTTTTGTAATCACCATAAAGAGAACAAACTTTGAGGACTGAGGAAATGTCTAATTCTTTTCACATTTTTGTTGTTGTTTTTTTTGGCTTGTGAGTTGAGGACATCCACATTTTGCCAAAATATTAACATAGACATCTTAGAATTAGCAAATTGAAATTCACATCTTAGTATTCTCATGATAGCCAAATCTGGCAATAATTGTACAAGTTGCCACACATTTTAGTATTGTTTTTTTTTTCAGGATTATCACCAGTGAACTCATCAGTAGTCAGCATTATTTTTAAATACTTGTTGCTGTTTTCATTTGATTTTGAATCTACATTGATTGTAAACATGTAGATTTTTTTTTTTTTTTTTTCATATTTATTTGTTTTTTTGTTGTTTGATTCATGAATCATGAATGATGAATAAGTTCTAACATGATGCCAGAGAACATCGTGAATGATGAGTAAGTTCTAGTTGAAATAATTGAAAGTGAGTTTATAATTTTGTAAGCATTTGACCAGTCAGCTAACTGTTATGCTTACGATATATTTATATCTTTCAATCTTCTGCAGGTGGTTATCTCGGCAGGAAAGCTAATTGTGCAGATAGTCACTGTTTATTATGTCATCCTATCACATTGCAAAAAACATTGGGGGTGAAAATAATTTTGATTAATCTTTCTTTTTCTTTTATTGTTAAGGTTTTGCAACTCAGGGTAAGACTCATTAAAGATCTAGTGAATATGTATGAGGAGAGTAGTTTCCATCAGCTTTGACTGTTCCTTACATATATGCTTGGTGCTACCCCATAGCAGACCTCACTGTCCTCCATCTGCCTGGGTGGGAGTGGCACATAACTTACTATCCTTCTCACTGCTGTAGTTCTTGCTCTTCTTAGCACGGTGTCATCTTCACCAGGCTGTGGCAGTTGTCGCAATTGAACATCAGGGTGCATCAGGTTTGGTGTTCCCTTAGCCCACACTTGGTGCTACCCTTATCAGATCTACCCATTCCTCCTCCCCCCCCCCCCCCCCCCCACACACACACACTGTACCTGGTTGGGGTGGCTTATAACTTACTGTCCTTCAATCTTTCTTTTTCTCGGTGCAGAGTGATTATAACTATGTTACTGCCAGTGTTGAAAAATCTGAGAAATATCAGCTGAGTTATGTGAACAGTGTCGAAGTTGCAATCTTGGATGAGCTTGGAATCAATTAGGTCAGATTGTGATAATGTGCATGACTTTGGCCATCCAGCTCTGTTATGGTTTCCATCCTGTGACACAGTTGTTTTTTTTTCTTTTTTTTTTTTCTTTTTGTTTTCCCCAGTATACCTGATGGCTGAAATAACAAACTCTGTAAAACAAACATTTAATGATGTATACCACAATTATTTTTTTTTTTTTTTTTTTTTAGCACTTTGTTACTATTTAGCTTTGACCAATTTGGCCATTGCTTTGTTGTAATACTTTTATGGCAATTATTATTACAGTGCTTGTAGCTGCATTGTTTGTTATGTTATACCTTTTGTTGACAGTTTGATGATGATATACTTGAGTAGCTTGAGGAGCTAATTATTGATAGCACATTGTCATCCGGTTTTTGTGATACCAGAGGTCATGAATAGAATACAAGGCTACTTCTGTCCCCATGACATATATGGTGTCAGCAAATCAGGCAACATAGTTTTATTTTATATGAAGAGATACACAAAAAATCCTTCATTATAATGAGTCTGCAATTTTATTTGAAATGTTTGTATGTGAATGAAATAAATTGTGATAGACCTAGCTGGGAAACCAAAACCAGAATATTGCAGGACATAGAAGTATACTCCATGGTGTAAGTATAAATCACATTTGCTGCCTACAAATGGTTTCTTGGCAATGTATATGTGCTGGTGCACAGAACAGTGGTGTACATATCATTTTCCTCAGCTGCAGTTGTGGCAGATATTTCAAGTGCATCTTTCATCTCCATTTTTATCTTATTTATTCTCAAGTTCAAGGTCTACTCATAGAAACATGCCTGTGACAGTTGTTAAGCACCCAAAATATGAACCATGATATCCTCAGTTTGTTTTTTTTCCTGTCAGTATTTGTTGCTGCTTTTTTTTTTTTTCCTTTTTAAATCCTTACTTTATCAGTCATTTCAACCCCTTGATTAATAAAGGAGTAATCCTTCATGTTAAAGTTTCTTTTTATCATCTTTTACCTGTAAGTCTTGTAAATACTATGCACACTATTTTATATAAATACGCCACATCATTTTTCTAATATATCAAAGCATTTGTCTTACAGTGAGAAAACGGGCCAGTTTACTCGGCTGACTGACTGTTTTTTTTATAGTATGTCTACATGTTATGGACTTTGCTGGTGACTGGTAGTGTTACATCGTTTCCTTGACTGCTTGACCTTCAGCACTTGCTCATCACCAAATGCCTGTTTTTGTTTTGCCTTGCTGTCAATGTTTGTCATGTTGTTTTTTTTTCTATCATTTATTAACAAATTCATTGTTGGCCATAGGACATAATTGCTTTCAAAGGACAGTTTTCAAGTAACAAAACTATTCACCAACTGAAGACAAAGTTTTTGCCACTTCAATCAGTTTTGACCCCAGAGATTTTCTCAGAGAGTCATGATGCTTTGGAGAGGGAGATCCCAGTTCTCATATATTTTATTCTTTAAGAAAACTTGTGAAGTAGATTTGAAATGTCTGTAGTGATAATTGAAGAACAAAATCAAGATGACAGTATGTGATGTTTGAAAAAGATAATGTATTAGGCTACATTCCAGGTTGTGGTAGGTGATAGAAGATGTACCATGGAGCTGTTATACCCATTTCTTGGCCCATAGGTACAAGAAAATAAAAGTGATACCACAAACTATCTCTTTGTGGCAATTTTTTTTTCCAGCGTTATAGAGC
The DNA here is from genome assembly GCA_039654565.1 of Peronia peronii. NCBI lineage: Eukaryota > Metazoa > Mollusca > Gastropoda > Systellommatophora > Onchidiidae > Peronia > Peronia peronii. Next base: position 2,935 of record JBCEWB010304699.1, on the reverse strand, counting down.
CATGATTGTGTGGCAAATAATTAGACCGTGGCCCACCCCTCATAGTGTAACTTTTGCTCATCTTTTTATGCTATTACTTATGTAGATTTTGTGATCAAACATATAGTCCTGCTGTTTGTAAATGTGTGCACAATTAGGTTATCACTGTTATCTAATTCAGTATTACTTTGCCGCTGTTTTTGTGGTAAGTGATGTTAAACTAATTTGAAATTACTACAATCAAAATTAATGGGCCATTTTCAGCAACTACTTTATTGTGACCTTACAACACCAAATCTTTCCTCATTTTCTCTTTCTTCACACAGCTGTGTAATGCTTTCACTATTGTCCCAACTATTGACTTGTCCTCCAACTTTTTTTTTTTTACATTCTCTGTGCGGGTGAATAAATTGTAGAGACTTAAATATCATTGTATATGGTCATTGGTGTACTCGCTAATTTCTGTATCAATGTATGTACACATCATTTTATCACTGAATAAACACATCTTCATTTCAAAAAAATAATACAATGAGAGTCAGGTTGAATCATGCATATTACTAGCAGAAGCTATCAAGATGTTTTACTTTGATTGTTGTAGTAATGTTAATTGTTACATATGTATTGTCTCACTATGGGTGTGGAGGCCAAAGAACAATCATATGCCTCAAATAAACATTGCAATATATATATATTGTATGTATGTGGTGACAAGTGATGTTGCATACTCTCTCCTGTGCTTTGATCCATATGGAATACATGTATTTCTGTAACATAACTTTTGTTAGACTAGAGAAAGCAGCATCAGCATCATTGTGAGTTGGAATTAAAATTTATCACAAACTATTGGAATTGGCATTTTGAATGCAGTATAAAAATTCAAATATGTTTTCCATGTCTGTATAATTATGATGAAAGCAAGATCAACAACAAAATTGTTTACACAATTGGTGGGGTGAAGTTATGCTGTGTTGTTTCCTGAACACTTATAAAGTTATAGCTCTAGAGCAATCCAAACTTCTTTCTGGGGATATATGAATGTCATTACTTCATCAGCACAATAAATTCATTGGAAAGTATGTGTTATCATTTGCCTGTTTGATACTTTCGATAGCACTAAAGGGTCTTTATAAATGACTCAAAATATTGTAGTTTTGAAATTTTTAAATGACAGTGTTCCAGTAGTCTGCTTGTATTTGTTGCATCTGATCAGAATTTGATAGTTCAATCTATGTTAATAAATGTTAAAAAAACAATAAGAAGAAGAATTACAAATTAAACTGAGTTGAAGTGAGAGATATGCAATGCATAATTTAGCCTGTACCTCTTTAGCATTTTCTTCTCGTGTTTTCTTTGTCTCCATGAGAAGCTTCACAAACAATGTTTCAATTGTGCATTGAAAGGATCCAGCCAGTTTGCTGTGCTTAAATATACATGTACATGGACTTTCAAACGAAAACCAGGTAGTTACTACAGTCAGCAAATTTTCGTGTATTCATCAGTTTACTAGGTATGCTCGACATTGAGTATATCAAATTAAATTAACCTAAATGAAGCTGCTTCTGTCATAGAATTGTCAGCCTCACTGATATTGACACACTGAACTTTTTGATCAGTGACTCATCTGTATTTCATTATATATGTGGGCTTCATAATACCCTTATTTTTTAGAGTGTTTCATAGGTCTGCAGGGCCTGTCCTCATTTTGTCTGTCTTACACTCACATTTCACCGAAAGCACACCAAGATATGGATAAACAGTTTAACAAATTTTGATTTCATCCAGTCAGGACCTAGATCGATATGAAAAGCATTATCATCCCATGCAATATTGCAGTATTGTGCATGTATTTTATTTGTCAGCAATTTTTTATTTAAAAGAACAAAAAAAGATTCTCGTTGCCTTATTCTTTCTCTCACATTTTGGCTATATCAGAAAATGGTTTGGGACATAGATCTAGATGAATCTCATTTTTCCTTCTGCAAGGTACAGTACATGCATTGGAAAAGATGGCTTATCTCACATTACAGAATGCGTGGATAAGAAAGTCAGAATTGGATTGTTTTCTATAGTAGTACATTGTGCCTGTCACCAGCAAATACTGAACTTTATGGAATTGAACATTTGGTTCTATTTTTTTTTTTTTTAATTAGTAGTCAAAGAATATCATGGAATATTTTGTGTTTAAATTGAACTTTTTTTAAAAAGTAAGTTGATCTTACTAGCTAAATCCCATCTATAAACACTATGAGAAATACTTATAAAAGTGAAAGTTAGTGAAAGCCACAAATGAAAGACAGCATTTAAGAAAAAGTGACATCTATATACTGTGTACATGTATGTGTTCCATTCACAATGAATGTGTGATTTTACAAATATCCTCATCACTGCTTTTCTAATTTCATTTTTCACTGTGTCAGTGCTATTGTAGGATTCAGATAACATTTCTTTTGTGTTTGAATATTTCAACATTTTGTACACTATATTCTGGTTCATTCACACATCATGTCTTCGAATACATGTATCATCATTAAAGACATAGCTCTCTCAGTTCAGAGTCAAAGGCTCACCCGCTTTTTAAATTTTTTTTGGGGTCGTCTTTGTTGTGCATACATTAATACAAACATAAACAAATACATGAGATATTTTAAAGAGGCCCTTACAACAAGTGAATGAGTGGACTTTCGTATGCCTGTACACAAATCTCCTCTTTTGGCTTTTGAACGAGTTATAGGAACAAATGTGAAATAAAGTCACTGTAAGAAATTCATTATGTAATCTCCAGTCTGACCAAATGGGAGCGAAAATTATTCATTATCGATTCTAGCGACGCGCATATTTTCCTTTTACGAACTTGTATGAAAGTTATAACAGGAAATTCTCCTTCTTTGAAACTATGTGTATTGCACTGATTTTTTGGTATGGAAATAGAAGTAGTGAGTGGTTTATATATATA
>JBCEWB010304589.1:7320-22195 GCA_039654565.1 Peronia peronii | reverse complement strand
TGGGTCACCGAACGTGTCTGAGATACTCTGTAAGCATTTTGTACGGGATGGTTTTTAGTCAGACCTTGTGTGTGTGATGTACGTCACGTGTGCGCACTACGTCACGGTTTTATGTGTGGCGATAGTGGTAGTGAGGACTGGTAGGTTCGAGAGAGTTCGAGACACTGAGGACTGGTAGGTTTGAGAGAGTTGGAGACGGGCTGGTGTCTATATAAGGGCTCAGCCGGAGAGGAAAGGAAGAAAGTGCAATGCAGTGAGTGCCGTATGCATCGGAGTTAGACAGCTGCCCTGAAGTTTTGTATTGTTACCAAGCAACTGCAATAAATTCTGCATCATTTCGACATCCAGGATTCCTGTTCTTATTTCTCCGTTACTTTGTGCGTCTCGTCCGTATTTACCGCCTGATTACCACTTACAACGTCACAACAAACACCCATTCACTTTTAAAGTTCGTGACAATGATTTTATTTCCTTTTTACACAATTTTGAAAAGCTTCTCCTATACAATAAACAAATCATTTAATTAACATTTCCTTTCGTGTACAGCAATACCTTATTTACATTTCATATGTTTTCATTATTGCCCCGACGAAGAGCCAAGCGGGCCCGAAACTTTGGCTAACGTTATTAATTCATTTTATTAGCTCAATTCTAAATTCTTCATATTGTTTTTCAATTTTTTTGGTGTATTTGATTAGTTGTATTATATCCTTTACTCTGCATTTTCGTTTTTAGTTCTTTGATGAAAGCGAACACTGGGAGATCTTAGCTATACTTTTTCTTTGTTTGGCCAGAATTGGAACCGTCTCATTCTATTTAATTTCATAAAATGGTTTCCTTAACAAACAATAGACAAGTCAGAATAAAGATTTTAAGCCTAAAAGTATGAAGCGCCCGATCTGACAAAAAACTCGCTCATCATACTTTGTATTTGATTTCTTCTCCAGATGGCAAACGCGCGTATGGGACATAGCAGCCTATTCGAATATCTTAAACGCTTTTTTTTTTTTTTTTAAATCAAAGAATGGACTAGTTTTCTTCGCAACTGCTCTGAGACTTGGGGAAGATCGAAAAAGAGGGCGGAAGGCTGGAAGGTTGGTGGTTCCCGCCCTCCGTTCTCTCTCCCTCGACACCCCCCCCCCCCCCTTCAAATCCCCCCGGCTCTCAATCCCTGGCGGCTAGAGAGCTAACCTAATCTGATCTAATCTACCCTAAATTTTAATAACTTTCAGCTTAGAAACCACAACAATCCATGGTTTTCTGCTGATACTTGTAGGGTTAATTACAATCACCGAATAAGCCGTTGAGACTCATATAAATATCTGAAGGCGCAGGAGTCTTCTGGCAAACTTCCGTCTATTCAATCCATCATGATAAAGCCTGTAATCCTCTTACTGAGATTCCCACAAGTTACCATTATGTTTTTGTAACCGTCGGATCCGCCCGTTCCATTCTGTATGACAGACATCTACTTCTGGAGGTAAAACTACTTACCTTGTCAATATATTACGAAGAATATCTTGTTGTTTTTTAGGGGTTGTTGTTGTTGTTGTTGTTGTTGTTGTTGTTGTTGTTGTTGTTGTTGTTGTTTGCATTAGTTTTAACATGAAGTAGCATTTCGATTAATGCGTGAAATGTAACGGATAATAGATATTGTTTTTGACCAGCCCAGTTACTTTCCTTTGCCAGACATATTTATAAAGGGGTGGTGAACAAAAATTTTATTCTAGTCATATGAAAAATTGATCACAAAAATAATGATAATAATAATAATAATGAGAATAACAATAAGTAAACAAATAATTAAATAAGTAAATAAAATTATTGCAGGAGAAGTATTTTTCTTACATCATGAACTTTTCAGGAATTTTCATGATGTATGTTTCGAACAAAAAGCACAAAAGTGATTTTTTTTTTATTCTTTACAGTGTTAGTTCAATACCCTTTATGTCTGGCAAACTGTGTGCTGTGTCTCAATGGGGCTGGTCGAAAAAGACAATTCCCATTTGACAGGTTCTCTATCATTAATAATGCGGTAATAAAAGTTAAGGCGCTTTCGTTCAAGTGTTTTACAAATTATTGATGGTTTACCTTGCTGTTCCTGTGCAGATCAACATTTTAACAGAGGATAAAATTCACGTGGTGAGAAAGCGTGTTCGTAATAACGATAAAAACAAAATTATATAGAAACCCAAAAGAACACAAAATACGAATTCAATTTGGTAACAGTCCTCGCATTCTAATCTAGCCCGTGCTCCGAGTTATTATTTATTTTTCTAAATGTTAATTCATAGATGTAATATTATATACAAATATAATATTATTTAATGCCTACTTGTTGTGAGGAAATATTTAGCTGCCTCATAATCCCAATGCTGATCTGAAAAAGAGATTGATGATAATAAAAATTTAGAAAGCGAATTGGATTTTCCTGCATACAAATTTGTAATTTAAATTTCCCGAATGAGTGATAACATTGAAGGCAAAATGAAATAAATTTAGTGTCTAATATGTAAATTTTTCAACATTACCTCATGAAATAACAACTATGTTTAACCGTATCAAAATTAGATGACACTCAAGTTATCCAAATTGTACACTGGCCAAAAACTATTATACATAACTCGGGATTCTTGAGGACGCGGGCATTAGAGAATCTGAGAGTGTGAAACAGTTCCTTGGTTAGATTATTCACTTCATATGCGCCACATTCATATGCGTCATATTCATGACGCAATAACGTCCACAATCCTCTCTCACTTCTGCCATCAGCGATACGGTTAGCAAGTTGAGGCAATGTTTCTGGAGCCTACCTTGTTTTGATGCTATGCGTGATATTTTGGTCTCTGTGTATGATGAGTGTAAATGTATCCAGCATATATATGCTGTGTCTCATCTCGTGAATTTTCTGCTGAGGACAAATGAAGTTTATCTTATTCAATCGTATCTTATCTTTTTGGAGTAGTCACAATGCTCACATTTCAAAATATGTGCCGAGTCTCTCACTCACTCATTATGATCGTATTAAACCACTTGAATCGAATAGTTCACCCTAACATCATAATAGTCATAAAGTTTACAATTACAAATAATTATTTATCGCATACACAGAGTTGTGGCAATGCTCAGGGTCAGAATTGTATTTTTCATTGACCCCCTGACAACGAGCACAGGGTAATATCTCTATGTATGATAATATGTTTAAGCGTTCATTCGTCCAGCATTGTTACCTTCATTCTCATGGCCTTGGTAATAAAGGGACTACCGAGATACTAAATCATTAATTATCCTCTTAATGAACTCCAATAAGTTTGCAGAATAAATGCATGGTTTTTATGTTGAGCTAGTGAAGGGATTAAAGACCAGATGTTAGGATAAGCTATTGAGTCAAGTGAACGAGTGTAACCTTTCCATGATGTGTATATTATGAAAACCACACATATAACTGTGACCCTTTCCTGAACTGTCTGCAGATCTGAACATTTGACCTTCTATGACGAACTTTTGCCCTTAAAAATAATCGCTTTAATTGCATTTTGAAAAACATCAGGACCTTTGATTACCAAATTTTAACATCTAGCACATCTCCCTTATTGCATAATCACAAAGGAAAGCTGGTTAGAAAAAAAAATGGAAGGTAGGAGACCAAGAAAGAGGATGGGATCTGTCTGTTGGTTCAAGAGAAACAATGAAAACGTATGTCATAAGACTCTTGAGATCATAATAATGATATATTATGATTAGAAAATAATGTGTTTGTGCAGAACTGGAAAATCAGTTCAAATGAGGACTCGGTACTTTAAAGTTTGAGAAACTCACTGTGGCTAAAATTTGATGATAAAAATCTAATAATTAATTGACGGTGTGAACAGTCATTCGCATATCTAGCGATAGTTTATTTTATCGGAAATAGAAAAGATCGCAGAGAATAGAAAAAAACAATTAATAACTCTAAAAGACATTCTGCAGATATTTCGTGGACTTTGACTGGGGATAATGTAATTATTATTTCGCAAGGAGCTGTATATTTTCAGGGGTATGGGTCACCTCCATTCACTCGATATTTGCCACCATGTTATCATTTCATTCCATAAACAACGATAACACTATACTGTTTCCATGAGGATTCCACCTGTACACAACTGTCAATTACCACTCTTTGCAGTAGAGCATCACACTGTGCGGATAGTTCAGAAACGGACTTATTAAGTTCTTTTATTAAATCAGATTGTCTGTACTTTATCCAAAAGAGATATGTACACGTGGCAGCACTATGTTGCTTTTTGTGTATGCTGGCACTCTAGGGAACGGTGCCCCTATTAGGTCTTATGTTGTGTCGTCATTTTTATTCAAACCAGCCTAGGGAAATCAGATCACGTGTTTCTATCAGCCTTCGCAAATAGTCATTAGCCCTCTCAGTACGATTGTTTATGTCGAAAATTGAGAAAAGAGAAAGATGGGGTGATATGACAGGACAATGTCGAAATGGAAACAATGAAATAGGCTTAGTCTTACAACACGGGCCGCGTGGAACCAAAGCTTGAAAAGCTTTTAGAATTGCCGTAAGCTCCGAAACACGTGCCATGCGCTAGGCTGCTCTGACCCTGTATGTCTGGATCTAGGGATCATGTCGGCACCATACACGCTCATACTGTGAGCACGAGTTCGACAATGCATTGAAGGGCCAGGTGATAAAAAGGTGAGATGAGATACAGGGAAAAACAAATGACAAAGCAAATTTATTAAGCGATCAAATGGATCTAATATAATACAGATCGATAGATATTATTCTATTGGTATATTGCTTGTATAAGTTGCGTTACTAAAACCGCGAGGACTACTTAACAACAAGTATATAATTAATTATAAGCCCTTAACAAAGAGAGATGGCTTGCAAACTAAAGGTAGAAATTAACCCCAACCAGCCGTTAAAGTATTAGACATTCCTTCCAAAAACGAACTTGAAAACAGGGGCATGGTACTGGGTTGGATAAGAGTTTTTAATGTAATAGGTGGTCGAGCATGCACAACGTAACTATATGTGAATTAGTGTGCCAATTTAACTCGTTTAATATAATATTACTACAATATGACTATAAAGGATGTGTGTGAATAGCTTGGAAATCACTCTGGACGCTGGCCCTTTTTTCTAGCTGGATAATCCGTGATTGTTGTCTTGTTCTCTCTCATTGTGGGTTCCATCTCAGAGTTGTGCTGCTGATTGACATTCTCATTCGATGTTCTGTCTCAGTCGCCATTGCCTTCTGCCAGTTCCTTCCACGACAGATGCCTGCCTGATCTTTTCCCACAGGCACTCATACTTTGTTTCTTTAGCTATTGTGTATTTAAAACTCTATCTCATTTCTCATTTCAAGTTGTTTTTAGAGTTTTCTACAAATTTGTCCCGGCAGTTGCCTGGATTTCTGATCATTTAGTAGTCATACTCCTTCTGAAAAGGAAATATTAAAATGTCTGATAAAGCCCGTTGTGTGATATGCATATGAATCATAAACCAAAAACAAGATGATAAAAGAATTGAAACCCTGAGAGGCTTTTCATGGTCAGTTGAGAAGAACAGATGAAGGCATATATAGTGACAGAATGAGGAACAACAAGAAAGTATCTATCTAGAATAAATGGAAGAAACTTAAGTTGTGTAGACCATGCGCTATAGAACCAGAAACAGATGTTATGAAAATTGTTTTTCAAGGCAAGACTGACGAAAGAAAAAAAAAAACTCAGACAACCAGCTTCTTTCATTGGCAACATCACTGAATCTAACGAAATGAGGATCGGTGAAGTCTACAGAGCTGGTAAAGATCGGAACAAATGGAGGAGAATTACTTTATTTATTTCATTGCCTTTAGAGGCCAACACTGCACCAGGTGAGGCCGACAGAATAGATGACAGTAGTCATACATTTTGCTCTGCTGGCACTAACTCCTGTTTTATTCATGACATTGTATTAGACGGCCACTCTAAATCGGACGGGAACAGGCGATTTCTGAGCGAAAAGGTATTTGATCAGTGTGCAGCAAACCTGTCCTTCTTGGCTACTAATATCAATTATAATAATATCAATGAAATCCAACAAAACCTCACTGGGAAAAGTGAAGGAGTCCAGACTTCCGAACTAAACGGAAGAAGGGAGATTTTGAATTTAGTGCACCGAGAAAGGCGGTTACGCCGAAAGCATTCTAAGGTGGGTATGTCACGAAATGGTTATCGGACATCGCTTAGACCTAAGCTGGACACAAAGCTTATAGGGTAAAGTGTAGGTGGACAATCATGCCTGACCCAGCTAGAGAACCGTTCATTGGAAGCTAGATCACAGGAAAGACTCATATAAGAAGGGTGGGATCATGATATGTACCATTCTCCTTCTAGTCCTCTCTTCTTTCCCTCCATATTCACCATAACTACAGCTATTTTCACAGTAAAAGGCGGGAAATAGAGAATAGAAATACAGGCAGGCATACAGATCGGTAGGCAGACAAGCTCAGCCAGACAAGCAAATAGACAGAATTATGGAAAGATAGTTGGACAGACAGGCAGACAGATAGACAGATAGGTATATAGATAAATAAAGAGAGAAACAGACAGACAGACTGACAGACTGACTGACAGACAGAAAGACACGCAGACTGACAGAAAGACGGGCAGACTCATAGATCGGTCCGTAGATGGATGGATAGATGGATGGATGGATGGATGGATGGATGGATGGATGGATGGATGGATGGATGGATGGATGGATGGCAAGCGGGCAGGCAGTTTGATACACTCACACGAAGATAGATATCCGTGATCTCCAACACCTAACGACCTTGACTGCCTTTCCCAAACCACACCCAGGCTAAGCATCACAGATACAGAGATTAAGAAATCTGAGGCAGGTACTCTAAATAGCCCTTTGACGCTTGTAATGGAATTGCCTCTGGCTGGTTAGGAAGGCGTTGGCCTCATGTATCTCACCTGAGTTACGCTGAGATAAGCAATGGTACGAATCACAGAGAAAACTGCTTTTGTCTTACATGTTAGATTTGCCTCCAAAACAGCAGCGTTCACATTTCATTGCATGCATTGACCTCGGCCTTGCCAAAAACAAACAAACAAAAAAACAAATAAGAACAGCTTTATCAAATGAGATTGCGAATCAAAAGCTAGCTTGCTGATCATAATTATCTTTTTCTTAAAAGTTTTGGAAACGATGGGGGAGGGGCGGGAAGCAGGGGGGAGGGGTCATATTGTTTTGACAAATCAAAACTGTGTATACATGTGCATTTGGATTACTTCATGAAGTTCTTATATTACAATAACTATTGAACTTTCTCACCAAAGATTGAAGGCTAATTTGTTTCAAAAAAACATTTTATTATTTATATTTCCATTATGTGCTCTCTTGCATTATCACATTAATTCTTAAAGACATATCACTTCTATGTTGAATCTTGAGTCGAAATAAACATTTCAACTCTGCAGAAATGTATATCGTAAATATGTAGAGATGTTCTTTTTCTGTCTGGTATCTGTAACTTCAATATTCTTGCACTGCTTTTGTAACCTAATCTGCTCCATGAGTTGACCTTATGAATTGGTTTGATCTCTTTGTGAAATCTGTAATAAGAATGGAAACAGATTATCTGAATCTATGTCTTTCCAAGAATAATTGCTCCATTGTCGGAGACGATCTGAAACCGAATAAATCCTCTTTGAGTTGGATTCTTTGAGCAAATTTGATTCGATCGGATGGTCAATTTGTCATTTTGTCATAAAATTGAAGGTCAGAGACAGAGGTGGTCCTACAGCGGCTTTTGTCTTTAACATAATAATGACATCATTGCCAGCTTTGAAGCATTGGTCTCTCTAAATGAGGACAGCTTCATGACTTTAAGTTACTACTGATAAAGAATTATGTTGTTGATTTTTTTCATGTTTGTAAATTATTATTATTATTTTGGTTTGTTTTGTTCTGGTCTTAAGTTTTGTTTTGTTTTGTGATAGTTTTGTTTGGTTTGCTTTGGTTTTGAGTGTTGTTAATTTTTGTTTTGGGTTTTGGTTCGGTTTGGTCTGGTTTGGTTTGATTTGATTGCTGTCTTCGTAATTGTTATTGCTGTTAGTGGAGCCAAACAAACCACTTAAGCATCTCCTTATGCTGAGAATGAAACAATTCTTAACAATAGTACGCACATTAAGATCACTTGTCTACAAAAGTCTACATAGCTTTTTATTCACCATCCCACCCATCCCTCCTCTCTGCTGTGTTTATTAAGTTCTTTCTTGTTTTGTTGTTTTTTTAAATGGTCCCTTCCACGACCAAAAATCCGGCTTACCAAGATTAGTGACTAACTGACAATCAAGAAAACTTTCATGTGGCGTTCTTTTGCAAGGTGCTGACAATAACAAGTCCAATATCTACTTTTGCCCCATCCCATCAGTTTTCACAGTAATCACATGCAATATGGAAAAGAGAACACTTTAAGACACTGTCAGTGAACAGCACAAGATGGTAAATAAAATGTCTCGAGATTGGAATGAATTAACGTTTTCGGGCGGTGACCTTTATGCTGGAAACCACGACGAACGATTACCATCACAAATGCTGTGTCCTCTTGTCAGGTGGCCAGATGAAGAGATCTTCCCTTTTCATCATTTTTTCAATCCGCCTGTTGGTTAAGCAGCGTGGGATTATCAGGGCGTTAGCCGATTAGGAAAATCCAGATCAGCAGATCGTAAAACAGAGATAACTAACTATTAAAATCCAAAGGAAAAATGTGTGATCATCACAAAAGAGAAGAACTCCAATTACAATAGACCGGGGTTTTAAAAAATGGAGGGGGGAAGGGGTAATAAAAAATTATGACTGGGGTTTGGTAAAATATTCCACCCCTCTTGGCAACCATCTTGGAATGTCTGAGAATGTCTGAGTGTCTTCATTAGTTTTGTCGGGATAATAGTAGATTGTGAAAAGCTTAGGAACCAGTACTGTACAGGGGATAAATGTCTATATAAAAGCTCGCTGTAATTATTTTTATTATTATTGTTATTATTATTATTATTATTATAGTTGTTTTTGTTATTATTAAAATTATTATTATTATGGTTATATAGCATATCATCATTTCTTTGTGTTACATTCTCTGCCTTTTCAGTCGAGGGAATTGTGCGGAAAGCAACAAATGAAAATATAATATGTTGTTTTTATTGAGGTGGGGGGGGGGGGGGGTACTCTTCTGCAGCTTGATGCTCTGAAAGATTAAAAACCGGACACTTGTCCCCTTGTGTAGTTGTTTCCCATTATTGTTATGAAGTCGAGCCAGAGTTAGGAGAGAGAGGGGAATTCTCATCGAGGTACTCTCTAGAAAACCATATACGTCGTGAAGGAAGAAATTATGATCAGCAGCTTAATTTTAATGTGTTTCAAGGTGCAGCCCTTAACCCTAACGATCTGCCCCATTATTGTTGTGTTATTCTTTCTGTACATGTTTTTGTACAGTTTTTCTCATATTTTTTCCCAGCAGTCAGGTAAAATAACCTATAAAATCTTTCAGAGCTGGGTCCTGTCTCAAGTCTCTTTTAAGGGAGGGGGGGGGGGGGGGTTCCTGGGAGTCATTTTGGAAACTCCTGGGAGGAGATGATTTTAACCATTACTTTCGAATTCGGCACGGTCAATTCAGAGGAAAACAATCGAAAAAAAATCGAAATCACTCATGGTTGCCATGGCAACGGCCGTCATCTTGGATTTTACCTTCGATAGGCTCTGAACTTTTCCAACCGATGCGCTTGTAATTTTGTGTACATAGTTTACCATTCCATATCTAAATTTTGTCAGAACAGATTTTTTATAAAGTGCTTAGTTGTTGTTTTTTCTACAATTGTTTTTAAATTTGTATGTGAAAGGGTCACAGATTTTTCGAAAATTTGACCCCAAAATCTGAAATTTCTCAAAAACTTAAAATGATATAAAAAATCGCTCCTGATCAAATTCAGATATTGTTTTGTTCAGCATTCATGTCAAATTTCATGGCAATTGCTCCATAAATAAAAAAGTAGATAGCATATTTGTGCTAAAAAAAACGCTTTTTGAGAAAAACGCATTTAAAGTTTTTTTCGCTAAAAAACAGCCGTAAAGAGTTTTTTTATCGGACTATCAACCCCAAAACATGTTTGTTTCACATACTAGACCTCTTTCCATGATTTCTATGCCTTCTTTTGCCTTCTCCTAGTGCCCCTACTCCCATTTTTCCTCCATTTTCGCTTCCCTACCTCCACTAGCAAAAGGGCTTCCATTGAGTCATTTTAGGGTCCAGAGAGGGCTATATATGGCTTCCTCGGTCAAAACCCAAAAGCGCTTTTACCCTTTCTGTGACAGATAATCCACTATTGCACTCTGAAACAGCAGAAACATGGCATATTTCACCCTCATTAGGCCGTGAGAAGTGTATTTCAGAGGCCCAGGTGAACGTTTTCCTTGATATTCGGTATGGTCAGCGCCTCAGATGGTCAGTCAGTGTCCACCCTTGGCACTGGGGCTCCCGATATTGGTGAAGGAAATCATAATCTTCTATATGCAATTTGCCCGTAGCCAGTGAAATAGTGATGATCTATCACTGAATAAAGAGCCCCAAATGAGCAAAAGTCTGGATCGCAGAGGGGCAGGTCAACCTTTTCTTGACCACCCTCCCCACCCCCTAGAATGGACATATCAACTTTTTAATACCATTTTTATATTCAGCAGAGACCAAACTTTTAAAAGAAAACGGAAACCCAAAATCGAATATTTTGAGCGAAAATCCAATTTCAGAGTGCTTGCCCAATTTGGTGAGAGCAATTTTTGTTTTGTGAATAGAAATTGGAATTTGAAAAACATTCCCGAACAGCGGCCTCTCCATCTATCTTCATCTGATTTTTAATTTGCCAAGGGTTCTTTAACATGCACAACGTGCAGACGGTCCCTCTGAAAATTGATTCGTCCTTATCCGAGAGGGGTTTCTCTACCTAGGAAGACAGGGACTCATTCGGCCACTAAAAAACAAAGCCGGCTCTAATTTTCTCCGATCCGCTCTCCCCTCCCCCCCCCCCCCACCCCCCTCCTCCCCTCAGGATATGAACTTGCGATGTAAGTTTTCATCGAGTGGCAGTCGCCAAACCCCTCGGACACAGCAGCTGTCTATCCTTGTAATAAACCACACCTGGCCAAAATGTACGACATGGCCCTGGTCGGGCATAATATTAAGTCTGATATTAGGATCTAGGGCGGGGTGAGACACTGTCATCTCGTGGCCGTTCTAGTGACTTCGGCAGGAAGGATGCGCACCTTCTCACAGCATCATTGATTTGGCTCGACCTTCAGATGAATGATGGCTGGTCAGTATTAGCTGTCAAGTCACGTGTACTGGAGGGTGGAGAAAGCGCAAGTCTTTGAGGGGACGATCCAGTAATACGACTGATTTAGTCCAGGGGATTCATCTCTCTGTTTTCAACATGCGCATTGATCATAGATTGTTAAGACTGGCCAACAAGGAGTGGGGTCTTCTAATTAGAGCCAGTATAATCTTTGTCCGTTAACTTTCATAACTTTTAAAATGTCTTTAATCTCGAAATGAACAGAAATCATCAGAAATTTTACATTGCATCCAATTATGTTCATGTTCAGTAGATCACAGAAGCAAGCAAACAACACCATGTCATCTACTTTATTTCCTTTTCTCTTTCCTGTCACAGTTTGTTGATAATGCCCATGCAACATGTGCATAGACGGATTGAATCTTAAGACAAAACGACGACGAATCCCTAAATCCCTAGGTTTACCTCCTGCATGGCATACGCTAAAACTGTGAGAAAGTGCTCTTAGGCGTCATTTCAGCTCTCGGCCAGCAGTCATATAGATCATAAACTAGCAACACAAGCCAACCAGGAGTCTCAATACAAGTTCAACTGAAGTGTGTCCCTCCATAGATTATTATAATTTATGACGAATATCAGTCCACATAATACCATATTACGGTTATGGGCACAAGTTAGTCCCCGTAATACATGAGTAACGTTTAAATCCATATGCATAATGTTGAATTTCATATATAACAATCTAGGACAAGCAATAATTATGAGAAGTGCTTGTTTATATTCCTGTGAAGGAAAGTATGCTTGAGTCGGCAAATCTATAGTGTATGAGCATTTAGCATTATTAATATCGGGATTTGAAGGACTAGCATAGATACAGAATTTCTTCAGCTGATAAACATAGGGGCATTGTGTTAAGTTTGATCAATTTGAATGATCTGCAGATGGATGCATAAACCACCCTAATGTAAGACGCATATGTGGACTGTTTTTTAATCATCGTCATTTTCGATAATAGTGTCTGTTTGCGTCATATTAACTTTTTTGTAAATTCTGTGCTCGATTTGCAGGCAGTGTCATACCAATCTGTGTGGGACATGTACATGTGTGTTAGAGCATCATGACTTTAGAAAATATCTAAGTGAGTAATGTCACCTTGCAAAAGGATCAGGTGTGATAACAGAGAGAGAATCAAGAGATTTTTTAGCCAGTTTGAGAAACCGATAGTCAAGTTTGGAAAAGTAATTTAATTGCATTTCTGGCTCGGGATATCTGATTAGAAGGATCCATGTAACAATTGATTAGATCCAACTGATATCGATACTTACGAGAGCAATAAAGCTGTTGTAACAAAGGCACATCAGCTTGATCAGCAGAACATAACATGGGGATCTCTTGGCCAGTGTTTAAAAATAAAGTGCAGATGTCTTCATCTTCTCCAGCACGCCCGATTTTTTTTCCTTGTACTATGTGCATCAGGTATTTGCTGGGTCATGAAGCAAATAGATGTGTTTCGGGATTCGGGAGCCTCTGTGCTCGGAAATCAGCACCATGAAGATCTTGAGATTTTATTGGCGTATCCTTCTCTTCCTTATTTACCCCGTCCCCTCCCCAGGCCCATCCTCGGGCCCTTTTCTTTCTTTTTCTTTTTTTTAAATTTCGTTCTCTTTGGATAGAACACCAGCATAAAAAACTTACGTCAACGCTAGCTCAGGTTATGGGAGATCAACACTTTCCTTATCTCAACTCTGGGTTCGTTAACGATCGTCACCATTTAATGAAGATTTCAATATGTAAATATGTCTGGGTTTTTTTTTTTTTAATTAGTCGGCACAAACAAACACAAATTGAGTGACCTGGCTGGACCGCATTCGACCGATCAAATCCAGGGTGTAAGTGATGAAAATTTAATGAATTTCATTTCTCCACGTCCTTATGACCTAATACCCCTTACTTCAACACTAAAAGTTATTCTTTGGTTTCCCGAGCTCATCGATTTTTTTTTCTAGCACGGCTCTTGAAGTCAAATTAAGTGTTAGTAGCTTTTGAGAGCTACCCCTGCATTGCACCAGTTCTCATGAGCTTTACTTCGACGAATTGTCTTTTTTCTGAATTTTCGGTTACGAAAAAATCGAGACTTAGTTTTGCTTTCTCTCTTTCAATACATAGCAAACAAAATCCAGTTTTTAAAGGATGAAGTGATGCGACTGGATATTCTTTTCATGCTGTGGAATAAATATTATGTTTTAATAGGTGAGGAAATAGCAAACTTATGTTGAAAATGGTGTTTTGTGAAACGCGTTAGAGTTCAACTACGGAGAGAGATTTTTTCCCCCTCTTCAATTCCTTGACCACTTTATATGAACCAATCAGCAACGAGGCACGTCACAGAAGCGATACACCGCGTGATCTGGTGTTTTAATACTAAAGCCCGGGCAGGTAATTTTTGAGCCAGTCATCCGCGGCGCGGAGTGGTTCGCTGGTTTGTATGACTGTGAGTATCATTCACAGGTGCGTGCAACTTGCAAACATTAATCCCTCAAGTAACACAGATTTTTCTATAGTGACCTCACCTTGCAAACTCACCATTCCGTTGGAGTATCTGACCACCATGACCCTGACAGATCGGTGTGATTCGACCGAGATGCAAACGAATAAGTGAGTACAAAATTTTCACTTAAAAGTGAGTAAGTGTATCTGTGTGTGTACAAAACTTCCAGTCAGAAGTGAGTATTTATATGAGTACAAAACTGTCAGTTAAAAGTGAGTATATGTGTCTTTGTGACGTCTGACCGAAGGCCACGGTCTGGCGTGAAATGGAAAAATGAGGAATGGGTGAAACTATGGGAGCGTGGTTGTGTTTTTATGTTTGTACACTTTATGGTATATGCACAGAACAGTGTGAGCTCACTCAAGAGATGGAAGTGTAAAAAGAATATCTATAGTGTTGATATGTGCCTTTATGACTTGGAAAAGAGATAAAGGCAAAAATAAGGGCCTCTCATGTGCCCCTCCATGTGCATGAAGGCCATATGAAATTGAAAGTGAGTTATCACATGAAGAGAGAAAAATTAACCAATTATGTTCTACGTAAAGGCAGGTAAAGCTTACCAGTGAATTAGACGTTAACTTGTCTATTACCGCCCAAAATAATCCGACCATGGTGGTTATAACTGGATATAGCTGAGTGATATCACTCAAGGTTGGGTTTCAATGACAGCAGAGGGCAGTGAAGGTCACTGAAGGCTGAAAAAGTTCTCTTGTTTTCTATCACGCCAGCAAAATTTATTTTGAAATAGCATTGGCACACAGATCACGAATGAAAAGGTTTACTTAACAAACAGAATTTTGGCAAGACTTTGAAGCAGTAGACAATGGTGCAAACAACATGTTTTTGCCTACTCTCGCAGTTTAATTATGAAAAAAAACTGAAAAAAGGATTTAATACATAGAGGGTAAATGTTCTGCCTCACTGATGATGATGAGTTTTGGGGGGGGGGAGGGGGAAGGGAGAGGGGGGGGGGGGGGGAAG
>JBCEWB010304480.1:0-20674 GCA_039654565.1 Peronia peronii | reverse complement strand
CCCCCCCCCCCCCCCCCCCCCCCCACGGGAGCCGTGGCCGATAGGATATGTCTGTTCCTCGGCGAAAAAACTTGCGTGACAGGTTCGAGTCCTACCGCGAAATGGGACAGATCAGAACCTGCCTGCATTTTTTTTTGTTGTAGTTGTTGTTGTTGTTTTTTTGTTGTTGTTGTTGTTGTTGTTTTGTTGTTGTTGTTTTTTCATTGGGTAGGGCAATCTGACACCTGTCATTTTGAATAAGGGTAAATATATATTTGGAGGTCCCTTGTGTACGTCATGCACGTTGAAGAATCGTTTGCAGTTAAAAATCGGATGAAGAATATGGGGAAACGTCACTGTCTGGGCAAAATTTCCCAATTCCAAATTTTTACCCCAAAAAAAATAAAATTATTGTTCTCATCAAACTTGACAAGCACTCAAAGCCAAGAAAATCTTACTTTCTTAGAATTGAAAGGCTGCATACATACAAGATAGTCAGGGTGTACTCCTTAGCCTATTGTTTTCACCAGACTAACCCATCAGACAGTGGGAACAGGTTTTGGGCAGTGCTGTCTTACTCATTATAGGGTATCAAGTAAAATATGACCTGACAATAACCTAGAGCAACACTGACAAACAAAGCAAGAGGAAAGGTAGAGTTACTTTTTATGCATTCAGTAACATAATCTGATATTCTGTGCTGTTGTTGACAATCCGATTTGGGTTAGCCTAAGAGCCAGGCCTCTCAAGAAGGGCAGATTTAGGAGCCCAATTAATTTGTGCACTCTGTATGTGTGAGCCAGCCATGGCCGCTTACCAGTCATCAATAGGCTGTGTCGTAGTGTTGGATTCACTGCTGGTAGTAGTCCCTGGGTAATCAAAGAAAACACAAACAACAATAAGCTAGCCATCTGTTTCTTGTTTATAACATATTAGGTCATCTAGATTGATGACGTGACAGAAAGACCTCTCAGATAACCTTTAAATTATCTCCCTCTCTTTCTTTCCCTGCATTCTTTATGTATTGTGCAACGGAAACATACCGAGGTAAATTTGTGGTGTTTGCTACAGCATTGGATGATAATTGCCCTCTTTTTCTTTTCTTTCACTCTATAGATATATGCATTGGAGCCATCTGAGACTTTTTTTTTTTTTTTTAGTTATTTGTCATATAAATAAGTGAAATATGTCACCACTAGCTCTTATAATTTTCAGAGCTGAGTACCACAGTTTTAATCATTAGCAATGATTTGTTTATTGAGATATGTTAGTTACTATTAACGTTTATAGTATGCATAGTTGTCCTCACACTTTAAAATTTAACCATAAAAGTGCTGTAATTCATTGTGGGAATTGTGGTCTCTTACAGCCTATGGTAAAGTGTTCCTAGTGCGAAAGGTAGGAGGCCGGGACACCGGAAAGCTGTACGCCCTGAAGCAGCTGAAGAAGGCCTCTATTGTGCAGAAGACCAAAACCACCGAGCATACTCGCACTGAGCGCCAGGTGCTGGAAGCCATCCGGCAGTCGCCCTTCTTGGTCACCCTTCATTATGCATTCCAAACAGACTCCAAGCTCAACCTCATCCTAGGTAGGTATCATGAACCTCAAAACTTATCATCTTCTTATCTTCTTCCGTTTCTGGCCTTTTGGCTACCCATCGTTTCTGGCCTTTTGGCCACCCTTCATTTCTGGCCTGGCTACCCTTCGTTTCTGGCCTTTTGGCCACCCTTCATTTCTGGCCTTTTGGCCACCCGTCGTTTCTGGCCTTTTTGGCCACCCTTCATTTCTGGCCTTTTGGCCACCCTTCGTTTCTGACCTTTTGGCCACCCTTCATGATGCGTTCCAGACAGACGTAAAGCTCAACTCATCCTCTGTTGGTACCATGGACCTTGGGATCTATGACCTTTCTGTCCTCTTCTTTTTATCTCTGTGACCATGTATGACTTCATTGAGAGTCTTAAGATTTGTGATGTTTGAACATTCACTCTGACTTTTGATGGAGTTCCAGGGAGTTTGATACTCAGACTGCTCTGTGTGATCTAGTTTATCAATACCCATTTGGCAAGATTTTTTCTTCCAGATTGGACAGATTTTTCTTTTAATTTAAGGAATGAAAGTTTGAACAGAGAAAAGATTTATAGTGGGTTCGTCTGTTGCCTCAGTAGCATTTGTGCCATTGGCAGGTGATAAATATTATATTTTTAGAAATGTTCACTACCTTCTCATATGTGATTGACACTATGGGATACTTTGTTATCATATGAAGATTAGATGAAGCAAAGAACTAAGAATTACATGTGATAGGAAAGTTCAGCTTAATGCCAGATATAGATCTTACGCTGCATACATAAGGGATACTGCAGTGAAAATAGAAAGCTATTCTGGCTCCTTGGTGACATCAAGAGATACCATAAATATTGGCCTCACTAGACAATCATAATAGTGAAGGAACGTTCCTGGTACACTGTCTGTTTTGGTTGTTACATTCACTTCAAGTTGTACTGTCACAATCAATCAGTGCTAAATGAAATCATGGGAAAATGATGGTGATGATAATTAAATATAGCATCTTTACTAGGTGTCCATTCTGTATAAGTGATTAGCCGTAGATTTTTTTTTTTTAATCAGCTAAAGCTTAAGGAGAACAGATCATTTCAAATGGCTAATGTCATTTGACAGTAAAAATATTTCAGATAAGAGAGACCTTTCTTCTAGAAAAACACAAGGTAACATTAACTGTTATTCCAAGGCAAGGTTCTTTGAATGTCATTCCAAGGCAGAACTTTGGAGGCAGTGAGGAGTAGGATCTTACAACATTCTAGTGCTATCTTTTAATATGTGGCTAATGATATCTGACAGGGAAGGATTTCCATAAAAGAGATCAGCATCCAAGAGAAAACAAGGCAATCTTAAAAATGTATGGGATGGCAAAGTGTTCTAGACAACCCAGTGAGACCTAAAGAGCTGGCCATGTTTCAGCTTTCAATATTAGTCTGTTCTCAGTAATACAGACATTTAAAACAGTAGTCATTGCAACTGTGACAGTTGTGTCCCTATATGAGCATGCTCTATTTACCTATGAAAATAACTAGGTTGCTCCCCAAAACTTATTTTTCTTTCTTGGAAGGTGAGGGAAGGGGGAGGTGCTCAGACTCTTTTTGTCATAGATTATTTTGCTAGGGTAGGTGTACTCATCAATGTTTTTGGAGGGGAGTGTGAAGGGGGAAGAGTAAAAGATGGAAAAGAAGGCATTGCTGTTTTGTTTAGCCTCTCAACTTTTAGTACCTGTATGTAGTGTATAGTTAAATGTAAACAGACAGTAAATATGTGAGCACGAAAGTGTATATGTTATCAATGGTTGCACTATTTCTGTTTTACATCTCTGTAAATCTATAAACACTCAAAGCCTGTTTTTAGAAAAAAATAGAAAGTCATAGGATAAGATAAGCTCAAAATGTTGAGATAGTAATGAAAGACATCATTCATTACTTGCTGATATTTGTGCCCTTCGTCTCATCAAACTGGACGACTGGAGGTGAAATGACCATCAATTTCTGTCTGACATTTTCAATGTGTTTTTCCAGATTTTGGGGAACTGTTTTTTAATTGTAAATCATTCTTATCCATTTGACATTCTCTTTCAATGTTTTCACCCTCATATCAGATTTTGTGAATGGAGGAGAAATGTTCACTCATCTCTACCAGCGGGAACACTTCACAGAGTCAGAAGTTCGCATCTACATTGGGGAGATTACTCTGGCTCTGGAGACTCTGCATAAAGTAAGTTCAGGGCCCAAATTTACCTTAGCATGTGGGATGAAATTTGGAAGACCAGAGTCATATATGATGTGGGCAGTTTCATTATTAAAATAACTTGGGTTGATCAGGAACCCAAATCTGTATCTTACATTCTGTCTGTTTTAATGTAATAACATTCTCCAATCTTTTTTTTTTTTTTTTTGTATTTTTTTTTTTTTAAATTTAAAAACTCAATTGTTGTTAAAATATCCAAATCAAAAAGACTAGTTTCTTTTATTTTTTTCAAACGTTAATCAAAGTAGAATTTGATGTTAGTAAAACAGATGTTAGAGACAGTGCAATATCATCCATGATAGACTGATTCATATTTTTGTGCATTGCAGCTGGGGATCATTTATCGGGACATCAAGTTGGAGAACATATTGCTTGATGCCGATGGGCACATTGTTCTCACTGACTTTGGCCTCAGCAAGGAATTCCTGCCCTCTGATCCTGTAAGTTTTAGGCTTGCTTACATTTTGATATTTGCTGTGGCTGTCTCTCAGCTTGCTCACATGCTAACAGACTTTGTAAAGTTCACAAACGATTAATGTGCTTGGAGGAAAATTCCATTTAAATAAAATATACCAGAAGTTTTGTCTTACCCTTACCAAGTACTGCTCCTGAAAAATGATTGAGATGAAAAGAAACTTTCTTGCTTCTTCCCTAATTTCCCCGAAAAATGGTTAAGATAATAAAAAATTTCATACTTCTATACTGTTCCTGAATAACTGCTGTCAAACTTGAAAACATTTGCTGAGACAGGTGCGGCGTATGTTATTCAGATTTAACTGAATAGATTCCTGAATAATCTTGGGATGAAAGTGTTGTCTGTGTGATTGATATGATGTGGTGTTTAATGAAAAGTTAGGTTGATTCATTTTTCCTTATCTTTTGTATTTTTGCCTTGACAGACCCATCGGACATACTCATTCTGTGGCACCATTGAGTATATGGCTCCTGAGGTGGTCAAGGGAGGTCAAACCGGCCATGACTTTGTACGTATTGTTGTCTTTGTTGATGTTGTGTTGTTTTATGAACATATTATATACTACATGTGTCAGGCTGGCTGAAATGAGTTGGATATCCAATTTTTCATCTTGTATTTGACATTGTGGAAAACTATTATTTTGATAATTGCTTTTCTGTGCTGAGTTTTTTACACTCAGAGTTAACCTCTACAACCCTATGGTCAGTTTCATCTCATTTATGTAGTGAAACCTCCCACTGACATGGGATTTATTTCATCCAGTCTCACAAACATATAATATAAGAGTTGTGTTGGTAGGGCTGTTCCAGCAGTGATTATACAAATTAAGTCTTGTGACTTTTCAGATGGAATTAATTTCTCTGTAATTTTCTACATATGAAAGAGAATCTCTGTTGTAAATAAACATTGAATACAGCTAAAAAAATACATTATGCCAAAGATGAACAACAGGATGTGGCCTTTCTATATATTTAGATGTATGGCATTGGTTAGAGCCAGAAATTTCAAATAAGCCTTTTCGTAATAATCAGAATGTAAAAGTGTGTTCAATTCCTTTAGATAATTTTGTCATTATTCTTATGGTCTGACCAGGCTGTGGACTGGTGGTCCCTGGGAGTGCTAGCCTATGAGCTGTTGACTGGTGCTTCACCATTCACCGTGGATGGTGAGAAGAATTCACAGAGTGATATATCCAGGTAGGATACCCTCAGCCAACGAAAAGAATTCACCATTTTTTCAATGCTGATTCAGGCATATGCTCAGGAGAGTCACACATTTGTCTTTTCAAGATTTTCTACTGATAACATATTTTTCAAAGCAAATTGCATATCTTGGTAGAAATTTGATACATGAATTGAAAACATTTTGAATATAATTATAGTTTACATGTTTTTTTTTTAATTTCCTATTTTTAAAAATTTTTTTTGGTTGTTTTTTTTGGTTTGGCTTTTATTGGAATATTTTGAACCACACAACCCTTGATTTTTAAAGAAAGAGAAATATTGGAACTACTGCTAAATCCATTTAAGGAGTAGCTAAGTGTAATTCATTATCTGTCGATGACTATATTATGTCAACTTTCATTGAAATGACACGTAAAATGTAATATGAAACGTTAGTTTATATTTGGTTCAGTGATTTTATAACTACCTGTATCTGTTGACAACTTGTCATGTTCATGATTGCTTATCTTGATTGTTCTCTCTCTCTCTCTCTCTCTCTCTCATTCAGGCGCATCATGAAGTGCCAACCCCCATACCCCAAGTCCTTCTCTCCTGAAATCAAGGATTTGATACAGAGGCTTCTGACTAAGGATCCTCACAAGAGACTTGGCTCCAAGAGTGCAGAGGAGGTGAAGAGGCACCCATTCTTTAAGGTATGGGATGTAACAGCTTAAACAAAATAGATGAAAGGTGTCATAAACAAGGTTGAATGGGTTATGTAGAAAAATATGAGGATGGAGAGAGGGGAATCTTTGGGCCAACCAAATGTTGTCTGACCCAGTGAAATGATATGATGTCAGACATTACATTTATGAAATTACTGGTAAGCATGAATTGGGGAACACATATTCTTTACTTTAGCGGCCAAAAAATTACTTTGCTGCAATTGTTCTATGAGGAGATGTTCTTGCTCAAAATTAACTCTTAGGGTCAGTAAACTTCATTTCTTCAAATGAATTTCTCTTTGATGTTGGACTCATTTCACCTGGTTGCACAACAAATGGCACTTAGAGCCCAGAAAGAGTTTGAAAAATAAGAAAAGAAGAAACTGTAGTTTGCTGACTTCATGTGATTGTGTTTTATTCTACCTCTTGAAAAAAAAAAATGTTTAGCAGTAGTTGTCTTAATTGCAAAACTGACATGTCTTGTTAAGAGCTGATTCCGTATGTTAAATATATTCTACCTGTAGAAAGCATATTTTGCTAGAACTTTATTTTTTTGACACAATTCTAGTATTCAGCGAATTTTACAGGGAAGCAAATGATAGTGTAATTGTCATGGAGTGTTATTGCAGAGGCACAAACTGTATTTTATATGCATATGTTTAAGGTTTTTTTGGGCAGTGTAGATTGAAAGTACTCAGAAATTCTGACAGAGTTCATAACTAATCATTATATCATTGTTATTCTTATTGTAATTCTTATCAATATCTTTGCTGATTTACTTATTCCTGGCAGTCCCTGAACTGGAATGACTTGGCCGAGAAGAAGATTCCAGCCCCCTTTGTCCCCAAAATTCGTAACGAGATGGACCTCAGCAACTTCTCAGAAGAATTTACCAAGATGGCAGCCACAGAGTCGCCAGCTATCGTGCCAAACATGGGAGAGAAGTTGTTTAAGGTAAGAGAGGAGTTATCTCCCATATTTTGTCCTGCCTCAGAGAGCAGAATTGTAGTATGACAGATATAGCAGCACATCAGGTCACGGTATAATATTGTAGTGTTGTGAGAAAAACATGTTAAAAACAGTGAAAATGTTAAATCATCCTGTATTATGAGTGAATGAAGGGAGAGATGGATGGATGGATGCATACATGCATGAATGAATGGATGGATATGTGCATATATGTATTTATCTACATGTAGGTGAATAAAATTTATATTCTTTGTTGTAATGTTAATCATGATGTTTTTTAAAGAACAAATAGATTATTTATAGCATTCATATTCACAGTTGTATTCTAGAGAGTTCAAAAATGAGACATGCTTAGTCTAGCGAGACATCAAAATTACACTAGCACACTGGATCATTTGTTGCTTTGTTTTTCTTCCAGGGTTATTCTTACGTAGCTCCATCAATCATCTTCACTGACAACCTGGTCAGTTCTGATCTTCTTCATCGCAGCCGAGAGCATCAGCCAGATGATGCAACTCTGATCACTGCCTCACACTTCAAGGTACTGATGAACCTGGAGCTGTAGTAAAATACTCATTGGCACAGTCTTTTTTTTTCATGTTGCAAAAACAGATGCTTGTAAATGCCATCATGTCTTCCTTGACTATCAATGAACATGATACCCGTTTATTTAAGTGTTCTCACCTGAGATATTAAAAGATAATCACAATGGAAAAGTCCTTGCCTTACACACATTTCAGACCATTTGTAATTCAGGAGAACGTACTTGAACCTGTGTCTTTTCTGGCAAATGTGTGAAGAACTAATGATAATACAGAAATTATGTGGAGTTGTTTTGTGACACTTTCGTTTTGAAATATCATTTCTAGACAAATTTTTATTGCAAATACATCCAGTAAAATAAATTTTTGCAGTTTTGCCCTATTTCCAGTGTTAGTTCATAATGAGACTGAGAAAAGTAAAGTGATCTCGGGCATTTCAGAGAATGTATATGTAAAAAGCACAGCTGACACATGGTTTGGTAATTATATTGGCAAACATGATTAAAGTGAATTGATGGTGTGAAATCAGTTTTATGAGGCATCACTTTCTAACACTGAAGTATCCTGTCAGGAGTATAAAGATGCTGCATCAGTGGCATTTGAAAAGCCCAAACTAAATGGGAACATATAAGTGAGGTAGACTATGGCGATTGCATAGTAGTACTGATACATAATAATGATAAAATGCAGCATATATTGAAGTATGTCAAAAGATAGTATTTTCAATTACCTCCTTCCCCTTCCTCGCTGTGTACTGAAATAGACAATGACAGCAGAATGAAATTATCGTTATCTTTACTCTTTTCACATATTTCAGCATTCACCATTTTTCCAAAAGTATGAGCTGGATTTGAAATGGCCTTCTTTGGGAGATGGCACGTATTCTATATGTCGGCAGTGCCGTCATATCAGCACAGGGCAGATGTTTGCTGTCAAGATTGTCAGCCGTCGACACAGTTGTGTTCGGGAAGTGCAGTTACTGAACCACTGTCAGGGACATCCCAACATTGTGCATTTTGTGGAAGTTCTCCAAGATGATGTAAATGTTGTTGTTGTTTGGTCAATATTTGGTAAATTGTATTTTCAAGGAGCAATATCGATACTGAGAATGACAGATTTAAGCAACGTATTGGTCAGTTTACACATGTAGAATTATATTTGTCTTATGGATCATCATCGTCTGTAGCATTTTGTAACTGGATTTAGACCAGCTTGTTTCCTTACATAGTAGTCATACCTTTACATCAACAACAGAAGGATAAATCCCCATAGAATTATAAAAAGCAGAATCATAAAAAAACCCTTCCAAACAAGATGACAGCAACTTAATATTGATTTGAACATTCTGATGTAAGAATTACAGGCAGGTTGGACAAACCCATATGCCATATAAACACATTAGATGTGAGCAAGACCAGTGAAGACAGTAATTTTGCTAATGAAAATTGTAATTTTTGATTGTAATTATTACTTAAGATTTATTTTGCCAGTGGAGATTTTACAAGTGGAAACTGTCATTTTACCACTGAAAACTAATTTAAGAAGGAGAGATTGAAATTTTATCAGTGAAATCTGTATTTTACCCGTAAAGACTAATTTCCCACTAGAGTAGGCAGTAATATTTCATTTTCTGTGTTCAGCACCACACATACATTGTGATGGAACTTTTGAGAGGTGGAGAGCTACTGGCTCGACTGAGGAAGAAGAAATACTTCACAGAGACAGAAGCCAGTGGGCTGATGTGGAAACTGGTCAAGGCTGTGGAGTTTATGCACAGTAGGGGTGTGGTCCACAGAGACCTCAAGCCTGAGGTAAGGCAGAGCCAATTTATACTTAGATGAGATAAAATGAGATAAAATGTTTCCAGTTGAGGATAATAGGTACTACATAAAAGCATTTTGTATAGTATATTTCTACGCTACAGGTTCTAAGCACTTTCAGTATATTATCACCTTGACTATAATAGATTATAGGCAGTGGCATTTATATAGGGCTTATTCTTATGTTGCATAAGCGCTTGCTGCTTCGCAATCTATTATTACCTGGACGAAACTAATGGGAACGCCAACATGAATGTTTTCAGCTTCACAGAAGCATATGAAGCCTCTGCCTATAATGGGCTTAAATCCTTGATATCTGGCAAGAGTCTATACCTATTATAACCAGCTTTGAATCAGGAAATATTGGTAAATTATCTCTCCTAAGGATGATATGTTAAGCCTCATTAAGATTCATACCCAGGAACGTCTGATACACATGTAAGTCAGGACAGGGCACCTGTCATCAATAGTGAGGTGCACATCAAACTTGCTTACTTCATTGCTCTGTGATTTTAAGCTCCTGTCGTAGTCTGAATACTTTACTTCATGTATGTCAATTCAGTTAGTCACCCGGTATTCTTACAAATTGTTTTATTTTCAGAATCTGTTGTTTGAAGATGACTCTGAAAAAGCAGAGCTGAAGATAGTGGATTTTGGCTTTGCGGCCCAGAATCCAGCCAATGAGACCATGATGACCCCATGTTTCACCCTCCCATATAGCGCCCCAGAGGTGTTGAATCAGATGACCAGCAGGAAAGATGGCTATGACGAAAGCTGTGACCTCTGGAGCCTGGGTGTCATTCTGGTAAGTGGCATGGGACACAGTTCTTTCTCTTGTTTATTCTCATAGTTTGTTCAGACTCATGAACAACTGTGCACTGTTTGTAAAGTCTCCATTCCTTTATGTACAAATTTGTGTTCCTGTCCTAATGAAGTAACTCTGCAGTCAACATTTCATACATTTTTATCAGGAGCAAAAATAGAACATCAGTATCAGTTTTAAAGGTGACAGAAATATATAACTTGAAATTCCACTTTATTTGCTGACCCAGATTTTTTCTGCCTGCAAAGTTAGATTTGATTTGGGTCAACTTCAGAAGAAAAATGGGTCTTGAAACCTTTACAGTGGCAATATTTTGCATAGCTAACTTATAATGTGTCTTTGAACACATCTAATCTGCCCCTGAAATCTTCACTGAGGTGTGCCAAAATTGGTGGCAAGATAGGAATTTAACATTTGTGTGAAGGACTCGTGTAATATGTATTTCAATGTTGTGATCTTACAGTACACAATGTTGTCTGGGAAAGTGCCATTCCAAGACTCCAATGATCCAGACTCTGCTCAGCGCATTATGCAGCGCATCAAGGATGGAGAGTTTGATCTTACTGGCTCTGAATGGGCTGAGGTTTCCCAGCCTGCCAGGCAACTCATTAGAGGTAGGCTAGGAAACATTGAATTTTCTGTCATTATGTCATTTTCGGTCTCTTATGCTCTCTCTTTATATCTGTCTTTGCTTCGATTTGTTACATTTATTTAAGTGAACTATACTGTTGTTATTTTCCAAATTCCATTGATTCTTCCTCATTAAATGATGAAGTCAGAAATGTTCAGTAAACCTCAGTTGTTTTCATTAGTTTATTATATCGTCATATACATAGATACATTTACATGTATTTGTTGTCTTTTTCCCACTTGCTATATCAGTTGTTTCCAAAATAAGGAAACTTGACTGGACTGAATTATTCAGGAAACATACAGAAGTAATCAGTTACTGTTTTATGTACTTTTTTACGTCTGTGACTCAAACACCAACAATTTTTCATTTTGTTTAATTACTTTTTTTTTTGCTTTGTCTGTCTTGGGCTGACACTGTATGACTATTGTCTAAATTTCTAGGTCTGCTGACTGTAGAGCCTAAGAAAAGATTGCGGATGCCGGATCTCTTGCGACACAAATGGCTGAAACAGAATTCCAACTTGCCTATGTCCCACACACCCTTACGCACCCCGGGAGTGCTGAACTCCCACAACAATGAGGTGCAAAGCCAGATTAACACTACCATGGACGCCTTCCATCAGGCAGCCCGTAGCGGTTTCCGCCTGCAAGAAGTGGCCACTGCTCCGCTGGCCAAACGGCGTAAACAAAAGAAAAATTCTGTGGACAATCGGAGCAGCTCTACTGATAGTAACAATTCCAACTCCACCACCTCTTCATGTGGCACTACCCAATCTCCTGCCAGACAATCGCCCATACAGCCCATCTCACGGAACTCCAGCACTTCAAGCATTTCCCAGAGCTCTGTCTGCAGTATGGGCTTTGTGCCCAATTTGAACAACAACCCCTCTCCCTCCCCCTCCAAGCGTTCCACGCCAGACATGACCCAGCACATGACCAGCACCACCCACTCCACCACTACACAGTCCTCCCAGGCCTCCTCCAGCAGCTGCACCTTCAGTGGTCCTGCCACACAGCGAGTATCCCCGTTGTGCATAGACTCCACCCCTTCAACCCTCACCCCCCTATCCATCATCCACATTCCCTCAACTGAAAGCCTGGATGACGAGTCCAATCTGGACAGTGAGTGCAGTTCAACAGGGTCAAAGGGCAAAAGACATAGCAAAAAAGGCAACAGCAGTAACAACAATAATAACATTCCACCATTCCGTCTGACTCGAGGACTAAAGAGAAAGTTGGAGGAGTCGGCAGACAATAGTGGTGATGAAGACAATACTACAGACACCACAGACAGGGACTGTGTTATTGTGGAAAAGAATTATCCCTCTCCCCGCAAAAGTGCATTTAAGTTGTTGAAATCAGAAACAATAGTCATTGACTGAATATATCAGATTATCACATCGCTCGTTCACATGCTCAGTTTATTGAACTAAGTTCTTTTTAAAGCAATTGGTCTGAATCAGAGGTGTGTATAATTGGTGCATCCACTATATTGCAAATGAAATTTATGCCTCATTTTGTTTCTTTCTGTTTTTCTTCAAAGTACAATATGCTTGGATGAATTTGTTGTCGAGTGACAAATTGATGGTGACGTGAAACAGTTCAGATATAGTAAGGTGATTCGTTTGGGCTGCTGAAGCGAGATATTTCCTTACATGAACGAATTTAGATCAAAGCCAGGAGTGAATGTCTGGCAATGAAATGATGAGATTTTTTAAATGTTTCAATCTTACTTGTCTCAATGACTCAAAGCCAAGCTAGGAATCCCAGTCTGTGGGAGAGAAGAGTTGGTTATCACACAAATGACGTATTACAAACTATTTGACTACAGTATTGCTCTAGGAGTATAAAGCATTCACTTGGTAAGAATCTTATGCCAACTGCTTCATAAGTTCCTTGTGGAGTCGTAATTGTGTCCTTGTGAAAACTATGTAGCATTGTCTTTATTAGACCTTCAGAAAATGATAATTTTTCTCAGGGCTTTGGATCATAGTTTTTCAAGGCCTGATTGAGGACAGTAATTATTTTTTTTGAAAATTAACATTCCCTGGACAATGAATGCCTCAGTCTTATTGATCTTACCTTATTATCTGGAAATCTTCAATATCCTATAAAAATGTGGATTTCATAATTCTTCAGTTGCAACTGTCATACCCAATATTTTTTTGATTTATTTAGTTTTTTGTTGTTTGTATTTGTTTTTATTCTGTTGCTATTCTTGTTTTGTTTTTGTTCTTTTAAATTTGATTCTTTGAAATATCTTTTCTTTTTCAACTATTGGTAGATTTTGTCCATTTTTTTGTAAAACTTATTTATTTCCACTATTTACACAGGAGGGACAAAATGCCAGTGCTGTGATCAGTGGTGCAGGAGTGTGGTTTGCCATTTTTTGTTTTCTTGTGTTAATTTATCTTGAGTGTGAGGATGAATGACAGAGAGCAAGCAAAGCAAAGATATCATTCACATTCAGTGGTTTCTTATGGAAGTACAGTCTCCTCTATAGTCAGTGCCCCCCCTTCCCCCTTCAACCTTGTATAGAATGTAAATATCTTTCTCTCATACTGTCGCTCCACTCATGCTCACTGTCTCCATCCCAAAGCTTTTTTTTTTGGTTTCCATTCTGTTATCATTCAGGATGATTTGTCTTTGAATGTTAGACAACACCACAGGAGAAACTTTTCATCTGATATGATAATTGTCAGCAATATGTGCTCATTTCTGCATTCTTTTCATCAATCATGTCGTAATTTGAATTTTTTGCCTGTATTTATTTATTTTTTGTGGCTTCTTTTGTTTTACGGTGACAATGGCTTTATCTCATATATGTGGAAATAATGTTCACATTGTGTTTTTTGATTGCTTCTGTTCATGCAAGTGAAAGATCTGAATGAATGTTTGCATGCACAAAGGCATATTTAATCGGTGTGAAAGGATAATTTGGCACTTGAGGTCCGGATTTGGTTTTAATATTGCCTTGTGAGAATGGTCACACGGTATGGGACCAGTGGATTCTGTGAATTTATTGATACAGTATCTTTAGTTGTGAATCACATCAATGTCGAAAATCAATTTAAAAACCAGTGGTTAATTTAGAAAAGGACATCTAATTTCTCTGCTGTTTGCATTCGTATTTTATGGAAGTAGCCTTTTTAGTGTGTTTTTGGTTCCGTCATCTGAAAATATGTCTAAAAATGAAATTAGTGGTGCTTGTACATCTTCCAGTTGAAGTAAAATTGGAAACTATAGATTCTTAACATCAGTTATGGAGTTGAGGCCAGAACTGTTTTGTTGTATGAAATCTAGAGAACACAAATCTTGTAGCAAGCCTTGGCATCACATATCTATGACTGTCGATCAACTCTATACCTGTTAAGTTATGATTTGATGCCAAATTGCTTTTTGCCTTTGTTTCAAGTGTCATAAAGTCACTCTTGCTTTGCAGACAAAGGTTATTATTATGAGGATGCTCCTTTTAAAAGTTTGAAACCGCTTATACCGGTATATCACATCAACATTCAATTGTTTTCTCATTCTGAATGCCAGTGTCTTTCGATGGCTGAGTAGTAACTGTAAGTATGGACAGCAAGGCGTTTGATTATTAATTACTGTAATTTATTATCTACAGTTTGAGAACCATACTACAAATAATACTTGTCACTGTCAGGTGTAGATCTCTGCTCATTAATAATTCAACTCAATATTTTAATGGCAAATAATAGATGGCATTTGATGACTTTTATATAAGTTTCTCTATTTACAGAAATATATTTTTAGGTATATTATTTTGTTTTGTTTTATTAAAAATATATTAGAAGCCTTAAGTTAATATGTAGACCAGATTACAATATTTGTTCTATTTACCTCTATCATGCTGATTTTATTCATATTTCCATTTTCTTATTTTCTTTCAAATTTTTATAAAAAGCTACAAGTCAGTCTCCCTAAAGTTTTATACACAGGACAGCAACAAAATTGTCAGTATTCTGTTTCTATCATGGACATAATCTCTGTGTGCCCACCTTTCATTTATCTTATTGATCGTCGTTTTTTTTTTTTCTCCCAGAAAATCTCTTGTCACTTTCATGTTCTATATTAGCATCTCTTTTTTTTCTACTTTATTTTTGTTCTCTTCCTTCTTTAATTTTTTTTTTTATATGACAGTAAGAACAACTTCCTTGCATGATTCACACATGACAGTGATAAATATTGCAGATGTTTTCTGTTCGTCCTTTCCCCATTTCCAACGTGTGGTTACCCTAAACTTGATAATGTGATACATTGCCAGTGTTGGTCTTATCTCATCTCATGGCATGATATGATACCAGTCATCTTCTTTTCCAGGGATATCTTTGTGTGAAGAGGACACAAAATGATGTTGATGTTTGAACTTGTGATGTCTTAAAAATGAATGAAATATTATACCATTATTATTACATCAGTGAGTCTCAGACAAAATATGTTTTCTCTTTCCTTTTTTTTTTTAATTGTTCCTCTTTTTCCCCTATCCAAACCAGTGTTATCTCCATATTGTATTCTGATTAACAAACAGATGCCTTTCAGATGTCTGTGATGGCCACTTTTCCTTAGATCATTACATGTTAAGATGTATGGGTCAGCTGTACAAGCCCAGTTATGTGAATATTACATGTTGCTTAGAGTCAGGTCTCGAGCTACCAGATCTATAGGGACTTACTTCACAGTCTGAAATTTATCTTTATAGGGATGTGAGTTTCAAGGACTCTTCACGTGTCATAAAATATATTCCTGTATTGTTAGGTAGAGCTTCACAAATTTTCCAAAGCATTGACATGGGGCGAGACTCACGAGTTTTGTTACTTGAAAGTTTAGGTACATTATTTGGGTAAAATTTTTAATGGATGATTGGGAAAAATGGATCCCCTAGGATGTTATACACCAGTGTGTAATGTTTTGTATTTGCTGAGAGAACACAGAGTCATGCGATGAACTCATGTTAATTATATATGGAAATCAGTTTGGCAGAGCAGCTTTTACTCTGATCTCTCATTGAATGTGATGCGAACTGATGTACTGACAAAAACAGTGTGAAAAACTTGGCATCATTGCAATGATCACACTAGTTTAAATTTCCCGTTCAGGCAACTGTTTGATGGGAGCTTACTAAGCCCAAGCGCACATACACTCTGGCAAGATGGGGCGTGGGGATTGGTGCCGACACCACTTCCCATCCGCGATATGTGTTACGACATGGCAAGCCATTTGGTGGCCCGAACTAGGTCACACGACCCTCCTCTCCCTGTTCTGAGTTGTTTGTTGATCTGTGTAGCGTAACTGATGTGCACATTGTTTTTGCCCAATTTTTGTATCGTGTATTTTTTCGGCATGTGACATTGTAGTCAAGATTTAACTTTCACGCATTATTTTCGTACCTTCACTCGATTGCTAGTCGAGAGGTAGGCTAGATCTAGATCTAGATTATACACACTCGTTCCATTGTATCCATGTATAGTCTTGTGTTTTTTTTGTTTAAAGTCAATGTCGGTACTCTTACGACAAGTGATTCACTTAAATGTAACCAAAATGCAGAGCACAAAACTCTCTCTCCTTCTTTTGTTCTCCTTTCTCTCCCATTTGCCTGCGTTGAGTTTTCTGTCCTAACTTCACGGCGCCAATAGGTCAGGATAATGCTTTCTCTTCAACTTCAAAATCTCGTCTGCGGAACATTTAAAACTATGCCCGTTATTAATTTAAATACTAATCTAACAACACGTCATGACAGCAAACAGAATAATTCGAACCTGTGTAAATTTAAAGATTTTTGTTGGAATCGGGGAAGTCACTACCAGTCTGATGCCAAAATTTTTACCGCACTGTGCTACCCTGAAATCCACCACTCGTGGCGCGTTGGGTCACCAAGCTTGTTGCCTGGCCCAACCTGCATTGGTCGTGGGGAAAGTGTATGTTCTATCAATGGCTGGTATGTTCTATCATTGGCTGGCACCTGTTGCGGTGGATTGGGTTTGGCGCCAGATTGTATGTGCGCAAACACTAATTCATTATAAAATGAAAACACAATAATGCGTTAGTTCTTCAAAAAATTTAGTCATGGGTATCTACCAGATATTATTTGTTTGCTCCATGGAGCAATGCTGTCATCTGATAGTCATGACAAATTTAATTTTTCAATGAATTATATGTGTGGCAAATTGTGAGACAAAATTAGTGATAAGATGTTAGTTCAGAGAAACATGTTTTTCCCAAGCTTTAGTGTTGAGGAAATGAAAAATAGATCTGGCGATGACAGGAATAATTTCCTCAACATCTGAGCAATTGAGAATTATTTTCTGTACATATAGATAGATTTAATGATTCTTTAGTGAAACATACCTGGACTTTGATTATTTCTTCATTTACAGCTACATTTCTCCTATATACAACACTTTTGGGGAGAGATGAAGTTTTAAATTACCAAGGCCTTTCATAAAACCATACATTCAAGTGCAATTTTTGTTGATCTTTTTGATGGTGTCTGAAGTGCTAGAAATTGTCAGTCAAGTTTTTGATATCATGGTGTCCATCTGGTAAGGACATTTGTTCAGTGTTGTTAGTGTGAATGAAGCCTGTCATACTATAACTATACTGTTGTGCTTGAACCATGATGAAATTGTTAAGATATAAAGAATATCAAAAGAGATTCTGATGTTTGTATTGCATATAATGTTGTCAGTCAATGAAATTGCTATATTCAGATATAGAAACATTTATTGTTAAAATGTCATGTCTCTTCAACATACAGATCAAGAGCTATTCTATGAATGAAATCTACAATTTGAAACATCTCATTGTCTTCTTTTTTTTTTGTTTTTTTTGTTTGTTTGTTTTTAGCTTTTGTTATACAGTTATACTTTGATTTGAAAAACGTGTGTTAATGATATACATGTAAAATCAGAATATTTTAATCCTTCATATTCTTATTGATAAGAAGTTTTAGCAGCAACTTTTAGCATCACATACAATTATTTCCTTTTTTCTCCTCTTAAATTGTACTGGAAATGTTCAATACAAAGTCAGGTTCCTTTCTTTGAGTATTAACTCAAAGTCTCATTCCATGCTTTTTGTGATGCTGGAAGTTATTTTAGAAATTCCTGTCTAGAATATAAGGCAAATTATTTCCCATTCATGACATTGTTCATGAATTGTTATCCAGTTTTATTGTTCTACTGAGGAACAGATGAGGCTGATGATTTTTTGTTCGTTCAGCTGCGACCAATAGTGAATCCCAGTGAATTGACTGTCCCTTGTGTTAGGTGAGGTGAAGTTGTAAATATGTATCATGCAACTCTTCACTTCCTGGGATCATCAGAAAATTAGGAACAAAATAATACAGTTCGAAGTTAAGATCAAAATTTTTCCTTTTTTGTAATTGAATTATAATTGATTTTGCCTTTTTCTTTTTTACTATTTACAACAGCATAATTTATTACTTACTTGACACAATGTAATTAATTACATTTTTAGAAAAATCTAAAGGTGGGCTAAAAGAATATTACTGCACCATAGAGTTTGAATCAGTCATGAAAATCTCTTTCTAAAGGATATGGGAATTGAAATGCCTACATTTTTTAGTCTTCAGGAAAAGATGTAGGATTTTATATATTTGAAATATCAGTAAGACATTAAATATATTTAAATGCCTAGACTGGAGCAGGCAACATTTTTACTAGATTCTGAGCTGGTACTGTTCTTGTCATTTACATACCAGTGCGGGATTTTTGCGCTAATTTCCGTGTAACAAAGTCAGTCAGGTAAGATTTTTCAACAGCGAAGGCCTAAAGATATTTAGTGGTTAGTTACAGTTGAAAACCTCAGAATGAAAAGCACGCAAGTCCATTTTCAGAGAATTTATCTAGAAAAGAGAAGAATTTTTGTTTTCCGGATATCATTTACTGTTCAAATTTGATACGTTGTGATATTTGATGCTTACACGTTCAAGTTTGATTGCTAATCCTTCACTGCTTTTTTTATTTATTTTTAAAAACATTCTTTTGTCCATCTGGGCTTTGAAATTTTGGCTCTAAATGTGTGACATGTATCTTAGGTACTTTTCATTCTAGGGGCTACAATTCAAATCAAACTTTGGTTAATAACTTCTTGTTCTCAATCCCCATTATCATGTACAGTAATGAATGCTTTGGCCAGAACTTTCAGTGTCATTCCACAGTGGATGTGTAAGCTGAGGTTAAAATGTAATACAAATGGTATCATTAGTGAGAGAATGTGCTGAGATCTCCTGTTAGTTCGGAAGAGAGTGGAAAGTGAGACAGACACAGTCATGTATTTCAACAGTGTTATGTATCAAATTTCCTAGTTTGACATTTCATCTGTATCTTTGATTGCATTACATTCATATAATTCTTACTATGTTTAAGTATGCAAGTTAAATGTGGGACATAGGTGAGCCATGAACAGAAATTTCTTGTGTGGGAATATAATTATGATAGAGCCAGACAGAATTCATGTGTTTGTTTTTGTTTTTAACTGTCAGTCTGTCAGGCATCCGTCAGAAGCCAATAAATTAGTTTGATCTTGATGGGCAAAATACATTTAAGTCATATCCATCCATTGTGATTGGAAATTCTGTCTTTTGTTTTTGTTGTTTACTTGTTTGGTTTTCCTCAGCTACTCTGCATGTATTCAGCATTAAGATTGCAAGTTAATGCAGCAGTTTGATGAAATTTACACTGCTACAGCAAAACAACTTTAATTTCAACTGGATCACAGTTGGATCAACTTCAAGAATATTTTTCTCATCATTTAGAAAAAAAAAATCCCATTTAGCCATTTCAGACTATTTTGTCACATAATTTGGGCATAATGATATTTTGTTCATTTTCTGACAGGATTGGGTGTGTTTGACAAAATGCAAAGGAGGCTGAAAGGTCACATCTGAAGGCTTTCTCCCATGCCAGTGATATGAGTGTTTCCTGAATATGTGACAGACAAAATACGTTGAATTCTTCTGTTTTCTTCAATGCGTTATGTTTATGTGAAACAAACTGTACTATTTACTGTGTTATGATGACTACGATAATAATAATATTCTTGTATGATAATGGTATTGATGAGGACAATACTATTGAATCAATAATGGCGATATTGTACTTGAGAATGTTTACGCTAATAAAGACAGTGAAGTCCTATGTCTTGTCTCCTGAGTGTTCTTGTTGATAATTCAAAATCTTGAACTCTTTTAGACAATGAAGTATTGGACAGATGGTGGGTGTGTGTCTGTCTGATTCTATCTACCTAGCTACCGACCTACCGATCCACCTATCTACCTGCCTACCTACCTACCTACCTACCTACCTACGTACCAACCTACCATCCCCCAAACAAATTGCCTGCCTACCTGCCTGCCTGTTTACCTACGCACCTACCTACCTACTGCCTATCTGCCTACCTATCTACCTGCCTAGCTGCCTACCTACATACCTATCTACCTGCCTATCATCATACCTACCTACATATCTACCTGCCTATCTGCCTACCTATTTACCTAACTACCTACCTGTCTAACTATCTGCCTACCTATGTACCTACGTACCTTTCTATCTACCTATCAACCTATCTACGTAGTTACTATCAGTCTACCTATCTTCCTACCTATATCTACCTGCCTACCTATATCTATCTATCTATCTATCTATCTATCTATCTATCTATCTATCTATCTATCTATCTATCTATCTATCT
>JBCEWB010304370.1:3361-22197 GCA_039654565.1 Peronia peronii | reverse complement strand
ATGCAGGACCCGCGAGTCGATCCCGGCCCGTTTTCTCCGTGAGCAGACGCCATACCACAGAGCCACTGCGTCCCCCCTGGCCTAGGTCGTGAAGATAGCATTGTGTTTTATAATCAGATGACTATTGGATTAAAATTTTTAACATTTGGCATACACATTCCAACGAAAAGAAACATTTAGATCTAGATCTACATTATACCAGTATAGGCCTAATAAAATAGAATTGTCTCAAAACACAATCAGAATGAAGTAGAAGGGTGCAGTTCAATGCAAACTTTGCCTTGATAACTTAAAATAATGTCAATAACCAAGTCAGTATTGCACGAGTAAAATACAAGAAATGGCCTTTTTTTCCCCCTAAGCCTTTCTTCATTCCTAAGAAATAGGATTATCTCTGCTTTTAGAAGTTGCCTGTTTTTGCTGAGAATTTTTGTGGGCAGAAATTTGGAAATTGGAAATTTTGCCTGGACAGCGGCACGCAGCCTACTCTTTCATCGATTTTGAATTGCCAAGGCTTCTTTAACGTGCGTGAGGTACACACGGGACCTCTGAAATATACCTACCCTTATCCGAGAAGGCTAGACGTCGGGCTTCCCTTCCAAGAGGAACCAGGGAACCGTTGAGTCACTGAAAAAATGCAGGTTTTTCGATCTTCGTGTCTTTCCATCCTCCAATTGGAGGACCGGCGAGTCGAGCCTGGCGGCGGCCAGAACCCACAACCTCACTAACGTGAGTTGTTTTCACCATGAAGCAGACGCCAAACCATAGAACCACTGCGCCCCCCTAGCCATTTTATATGGCTCTGTCCCTTTTATCATTAGATTCAGAAATGGCTTATATCTGAGGGGAAAGTTTTAGACAATAAAAAGATAAAAGTATTAAAATAAGCATAAAGAGAAATCCAAGGTCAGATTGATTTAACTTTGTGACTCAGAAGCAAGATAACCACCAATGATTGATGAAATTTCTACATAATCATAACTTGTCTGTAGAGCTAGAAACATTTTTTTCATTTCGTCATTTAGAATATCTTTCTGTGAAAGCCATCGTTTTGAGTGCCCAGAACAAATTTGATAAATCGACATCTTAAAGGAATGTTATCGATCATATTTTCCGTGGGCGGATTGAGTTCCCGACCTCATATTTGCCAAGCGTTGTTATTTTTGATTTTGTTTTGTAAACATTCTCTGGTCAGTCACTTCGCCTAACCCGCTCAAATGGGAAACTGATTCGGGAAAACCCGCAACTTTCATTTTTGGTTTTTCCTAGGCTATCCGCTGTATCGTTTTCCCCAGATTAAGAGTGCGAGGCTGACGAAATCATTTTCTTGGGCAGTAATTCAACATAAAAAAGGTAAGCTCAAGAAGTTTGCGCATCGTAATATTTAGAATTAGACTTAAATGTCCATTTTTTTATGATTTCAGCTGTAGTTGTGCAGTTAAAGTCCTAGCCGACCTAGCAAACACCTTGACATAATAAATCCTCATTTCATTCTCAAATTCAAATCTATTCCATCTCAGTTCACTTCAAGTACCTGTTCTGTGATTTTAAAAAAAAATGGAATATTAGATCTAACGTGAAATAAGGGCAAGAGGTGACAACTCATTTTCATACTGATTCAACTCCCAACAATAATTAATGTGGAGATTCTGTTTTTGCAGTTCCACTTTGCCTTCTTTCCACCTTTCGCTACCCTGTCTAATTCCGGAAGCCAGACATACATTGTTAATATTGTGTCCATATTTGTCTGATTACTTTATGGTTTATGTAAGTCTGTGATTTTCAAAGATGATTCATTGTAGAGCAGACATAACACAGTTTACTTTAGTTTCCATATGGCTACTCAAGGCAGTGGAGCAACACAGATCATCACTTTCATGCGATGAGATTAATATGATTTTTTGGGCAGAACTGGGAGAGCCAATTCTGATGTCAGTCAAACATGTCACCAGACCTTGTTACATTTATGTGCACAAAGTAGCTTTTTAGAAAATCTTGTGAACCCCTTCAGTCTTGTGAGTACATCTTCCAGATGTGCTTGTTTATTTTGCGTCCAAGAAGAGGTTTTGGCAGATACAGATTAGGAGAAGTCATCTCGGTATATTTTCACTGCAGTTTCCATCAGTCCTAGATGAAGAAAAGGAATGCTTATAGTCATCATATTCAGTATTTGTTGCGTCACAAATTTCGCAATCGCCTCTGCTGTATTTTAAGATTGCTTATCCACCAGACATTACATAGATAGCCCCTAATCCTGTACAAATACACATTATAAACTCCTGTGTCTGTGCTCAAATTATGTTGTTGGCCTCCTTCAGTCATTGCTGACTATGGAAAATGTCCATAATGTTGTTGTCCTTGTCTGATGCAGCAACGTCTATGGCTGAGGAGTTCAATGCAGAAATGGCAGTCTCTCCTGCAGATGTCGCACACATGATTTGTAGCAGGATGTACATTCTGTGCCTTCCTTCTGGCTCTCTTCTCAGTTGCTGCCTCATTGAGTCTCTCTTCACCTGACTTCAGATGTTGTGTCAGGGTTTTCCTCCAGTTGGGGCGGTCATTCGCGAGCACTTCCCAATTGTGTATGTCCATATTGAGGTCCTTCATGTCTTGCTTGACCTTGGCCTTGTATTGCAGTTTGGGGCGTCCTGAGCTTCGGCTTCCCCTGCAGTGTTCACCATAGAGCATCGCTTTGGGTATTCTTGTTTCATCCATGTGGCAAACATGGCCAAGCCAACTAAGTCTACGCAGCTTTACGTTACGTTCTATATACGTCTTTCAACCTCCTGGTGAGATTATCTCGATCACGCTGCTTTAGGAGGGTATATATGCTAGGAAGATCAGCCCAAGTTAGAACTTCAACATTGGTCACTTTGTCTCACCAGGATATGCCTAGGATTTGGCGCAAATTCCTCATGTGGAGGGTGTAGAGGTGTTTTTTCTGTCTGGTATATGTCGTCCATGTTGCTGTACAGCAAGGTGCTGATGACACAAGCCTTGTGAACTGACATCTTTGTTGTGATTGTCAGTTTAGAGTTAGTCCACACCCTTGATGTGAGCCGAGCCATTGCTGACATTGTTTTTCCTATCCTTTTGTCAAGCACAGCATCCAGAGAGAGGCCGCTCAAATTATAGAACAATAATAATTCAGTTTCTACCCACACACACACTAATTTTTCTGTTTCATTTGCCTTGATCTGTTTTTTCATAAATGGATTTTTATGAGATTTAATGAGAATTGTTTTTTTTTCCTCAGTTGTTACAAGTCTATTGACAGGATCAAATCCATATAAGTTTAATATGGGAAATGAGCTGCAGAGTTCGGGAGCAGCAGAGCTTGAGGAAGGGCTTTCAGAAGCAATGGAAGGCATAGATCTTTCGCAGCTAACGCAGCAGCTGCAAGAGCAAATGGAAGAATTTCAGAAACACATGGGAGAGATGGCTCAAGGAGGATTGAGTGGACAAAGGCAGGCAGAAAAAGGAAGACAAGGCCAGTCTACATCTATTGGTTCCTTGATGGGAAAATTGAAAAAATTAGGGAAATCTGTGGTTAAAGATGAAGACCTAATACAAACTTTCCGAAATAAAGGAACTATCAATCAAATAGAGTCCAGTACAGATGCAACACCGCTGATGGTATGTTCCACACTGGGACGAGACAAAGTGGCAGAGGAACTCCTGCAACAAGGAGCAAATATAGATATGCAAAATGGGCGTGGTCACACAGCTCTCATGTTGGCCAGTGCTACTGGACAAGAAAAAATGGTGCAATTGTTGCTGGAGAAGAAAGCAAATGTTGATATTGCTGACTATCAAGGCAATACTGCCCTTATTCATGCAATAAGCAATAGTAATGTACCAATTGTGAGAGTACTTCTTGAGAATAGTGCTGACATTAATATTAATGTCAACAGTGGGAAAAAGGCCTTGTCCATTGCTGCCCTGAAATGTTTAAATGACATCATTGATTTGCTCATACAGAAGGGAGCAGATATCAACAGTGTGGACAACAGGCAATGGACTCCTCTTATGCTGTGTTGTCAATATGATAATTTTGAAACAGTTGAGATATTGGTGAAGAATAAGGCTGATGTCAATGCAGCTCAAATATCAGGTGGAACAGCCTTGGAAATTGCGGCCACTCATGGACATTTGGAGAATGTGAAAATACTTCTCAAAAATGGGGCTGAAGTTAATCATGTCAACAAATCAGGATATACAGCCCTGTTTTCGGCAGCCCATAATGGGCACAGTCTGGTGGTGAAAAAACTCATCAAGAACAAAGCTGCAGTTAACGTTGTGAACAAGAAGGGTCGCACACCCCTTTTTGTGAGTGCCTTGTCAGGTTATAGGAATATAGTAGAACAATTGATCAAAGCTGGGGCAGATGTTGACATTGCTGATGATGAGGGAGATACTCCTCTCATGTGTGCCTCTTTGAAGGGCCACATCAAGATAGCAGAGATTTTACTGGATGCTGGAGCAAATGATACAATATTTAATTTTGATCACTCAAATGCTCTGTGCATGGCTATACAGAACAATCACATACAGATTGTCAAACTGTTGCTGAGCAAACATGAAAAACCCTACCCAGGGATCAATATGAAAGGCAAGAAAGGAATGCCAGTACTTGTCAAAGCAGCAGTCAATGGCAATACTGAAATAATGAGATGCATCCTTGAAGCTGGAGCCTGTGTAAATATTATAGGTGAAAACTACAGAAGTGCACTTCTAATAAGTGCTCATCAGGGACATACTGCTGCTGTAAAGTTGCTGATAGATTTTGGAGCTGAAGTCAATCAGTCTGATAATGATGGTGACTCGCCATTGTTGCTTGCCTCTTTTAAAGGCAATCTGTCCATTGTCAAAATGTTGGTGGATGCAGGGGCATCAGTCGAGCTGTCTGATGAAAATGGACGTACAGCCTTAATACTTGCTGCATACAATGGTCATGACCGTGTTGTAGATTTTCTCTTCAACGAGTATCCATCAAATATTAATGCTGTAGAACGCAAAGGTTGGAATGCACTTATGTTGGCCTCTCAGTTTGGACATACATCAACTGTTAAGTACCTTCTGGAAAAGGGAGTGTCTGTAAATGCAAGATGTGGAACAGGTTCAACTGCTTTGGCCATTGCTTCAGATAATGGTCGCACAGATACTGTGAAATCACTGTTGGAAGCAGGAGCATTGGTTAACATACCTGATGAAGATGGTGACACCCCTCTGATGGGTGCAGCTAAAAAAGGGCACATGCATATTGCAGAACTGCTGATAAAGAAAGGTGCAGATGTTAACTTTGCCAACTGCAAGAGAATGACTCCATTGACAGTCAGTGTCAACTTTGGTCATACTTCCATTGTGAACTTATTGTTAAACAACAGTGCTGATATCCAAGTGATTGACTCTCAAGGCTCTCATCCCATACACCGAGCAGCACTGAATGGTCATCGGCTGATTGTGGAAGCTCTTATTCAGAAAGGAGTGCCTGTCAATGTTGTTGATAATGACAAACGTACACCTTTAACACTGGCAGCATATAAAGGATGTGTAGAACTTGTAAAAGTTTTGATTGAAAAAGGTGCCAATATTAATCAGTGTGCTTCAAATGGCTGGACCCCCCTCATGAACTGCACTCAGTTTGGTTACACAGAATGCATGAAAGCTCTGCTGGATAAGGGAGCAAATACAGAAGCTAGGAATGAAAAGGGAAACACTGCTCTCACTATTTGTTCTGCTAATGGACACAAGGAGGCAGTACGGCTTTTGCTGGATTATAAAGCTAAGATCAACACACAGAATAATGAAGGTCTTTCTCCACTGATGGTCAGCTCCAATAATGGACATACAGACATTGTCCGTTATCTTTTACATGACAGACAGATTGAGGAACTTGAACCAAATGTTGATCTTGAGCTTACAGAGGTAGAAAATAGAGACACTGCTCTGATGATAGCATGTAAAAGAGGTCACACTGAGATCGTCAAAGCTCTACTGGAGAAAGGAGCCAAGCTAACTGCAACCAACAACAACAACAGCACAGCTCTCAATATAGCTGCTCGTCATGGTCACACCGACATTATGCAGCTTCTACTGGAGAAAGGTGCTGATGTCAATCATGCGGACAGGCATGGAAATACTCCTCTCCTTTCCTGTGCTTCAGAGAAAAAAGAATCTATCATTGAGATGTTGCTGGAGCACGAAGCCAATGTTCACTATTCCAACAATTTTGG
Organism: Peronia peronii; assembly: GCA_039654565.1. Lineage (NCBI taxonomy): Eukaryota > Metazoa > Mollusca > Gastropoda > Systellommatophora > Onchidiidae > Peronia > Peronia peronii. The sequence continues at coordinate 15,961 of JBCEWB010304370.1, read as the reverse complement.
TCAGACACCTTTACAGCGAAGTGCTGAAGCTGGCAGATCTCAGATTATCAAAATTCTACTGAAGAGAGGAGCTTATGGAGATCAAGAACTTGATGAAGCTTTCAGAACTGCTTCTTCTCATGGACATGATGATGCTGCTCACATTTTGAAGGAATTTATGAGATCACCAGAAACAGTAACTTGTGAAGGTATTTTCCTTTTATTTCTTCATCATTTATTTCTTTGAGGAATGTGGTTTTTTTTTGCTTTTAGTGGTGATTTCAGAATGATAGAAATAGTCTAAAAATTTTAAGTGGCTTTTCTTCAACACTAGGTACTGTAACTGTTAGAAATTTTGCATGTCCCCGCTGTCTAAATTGAAATAATCAGTTTCTGAAACTGAGTTGTTTGGTGCATTTACCACACATCTTTTGTTCCATTTTGATCCTAAATGAAATGCTATCAGACAATTTTCTGATAAGATCACCTTGTTAAAATTGAAGGGAAAACACAGTTGATTGAATGCTGATGTTAATCACAAACATTTTGTGAAAGATAGAAAAACTTAAATTTTGTCATTTCATTTGTTACATCTGGCAGATACAGGCACTAATGCTGCTCTACCACAAGAAGAATCTCAAGGAGCTACATCTGCAGGCATGCAGTTTGACATTTTTGATCTATTTAGGACACGTGACAGAGGCTGCAGGTGACACTTAAGAATTCCAGTACTGTTATAAATAACATCTGTATTCATTTTGTCTTCTGGTTATATGAACCATTCTAAGTGTTGAAAACAAATTGCCAATGAGGGTATTTATGGAAGGATCTAATGAGATTTCTGTGATAAAATAGTGGTTTTAAAAAAAAAAAAAAAAAAGGATGAGGATAAGAAAAGAAAGTAGGGAAATGTCTATTGAAACTATTATTAGGGCATGTTAGTCAATCAGAAAAGAAAGCAGCTGGAATAAGAAAAGGAGTGAAAGACAGCAGGAAAACAAGGGTGAAGGGCTGGGTATTGAAAAAAAATGAATATTATTTGATTTCACAAGAAAGTTTGTCACTTTTACTCCTCTAATTATGACAATTCTGAGATAACTCTTAAACCCATGTCTGATTACAGTGCCAAATCCAGTGTGAGTTCCTTTGATGGTATGACATCAAGAACCCCATTTGACTTGAGATTCCCAGCAGGGAGAGAACAAAACACTACTATAAACTAGTAAGTACAGTACATGCGTATTTGAGATGCGACACGATGAAATCAGGCACTCGTCAAACTAAGGTGACCAGAGAAATCATGTGTTTTTCAACAGTGAATGAATTTTTAACGCAGTTTTTTTTTCTTCACATAACCCTTCTAAAATCTATATCAATATAAAAATGCATTTCAGTGTTAAATTCCCTGAAATAGTTTGAGTAAAAGCCCAAAATTTGTAATTTAATGACAGCCTAATAAGAAATAATAAAGATTAACAAAAGTGATCAGCCATTTTCTGACTAAATTCAGCTGCAACTAGGTCACCCCCCATCCTCTTTAACTGCCAATATGTCAACTTCTATTTAAGGTAGAATGAAATTTTTTTTTCACACACAGAAAGGGAAATGAATAATTTTCACAATGATACCAATAACTTCAAATGCTGAAAAATTGACCAGAGCCTGATTTCACCATGTCGCATCTCATTTGCATAACTTGTCAGCACATTAAATATTATGAGGACAAATCTATTAATGCAAAAGCCATTGAGTCAGGGCACATGATTACTTAAAAGTATGAAAATTTGGAGTGGTCCATGATCAGTTTCCAGGACATTGTTTACAAATGAAAGACTATTAATTTCTTGTATTAGAAATTATGATCATAGTTATATAAAGTCACTTCTCTGTAAAAATTCTTCTGTATACATCTTACTTTACACCAGATTTTGGAAATGTTGCAAAATGCTCCTATCAGCTGCTATTACTACTCACTGCTTTGTAAATGATGTATACAATATATTGAAATTCCTGTCATGAAAATGCTACAGAACACAATCTCATATAGATGAAAAAAAAATAAGTTAACTATGTTAGGAAATGAGCATAAAGGTGATGGAAAACTTTACTGAAGAAAAATAATTATGCCACCCTCTTATGTGCCATATACTATAATACATGGATGTTCCACTAATGGGTTTATGTTGTCTTTCTTAATAGCTTCAATGCAAATGGAGACATAAAGGTGGACATTGGAAATGTCACAAATGCTGCAATTGGTCAGTCCAATCTGAATGTGTACAATGGAAAGCAGAAAGAAAGTGAGCAAAATGATGATTCTGATGCCTCATCATAAAGATAGCCGAATATGGCAAAATGGAAGGATGACATGAAGGCAATAAACATAATATGTATCTAAGAATAGCTGACAACACAGAATTCTGACATTTAATTTGTGAGTTTTTTGTTTTTTTTCTAAAATGAGATCCTGTGTGGACCTTTAATTACATACAGTATGTAATAGAATCATGTAGAATTGTGCACAATGTTTCCTTGTTTTCTTCCCCTGCGGGGGCCCGGGGTTTATAAGTAGGTTCTCTGTTCCCACCTGCAGGCGGTGTAAGCCCACCAACGGTGGGGTGTCTCCCATGGAGTGTCATCTTCGACATTCCAGGAGAGACATCTCTTGTCTCTCTCCTTGCCTCTGTCTTCTGTCCCGCTTTCTTTCCTCTCTTCTTCTTGACGTGGAAACATATTTTACTGTGTTTGACAGAATATAGCCATAATTGTGCTGATATGTCATTAAACCCAACACAACAACACAACAATCCTTGTTTTCTATGCATTACATGAATCAAGATGTAAAATATATTTGAGATTTCTTGAGTGTTGGTCTGTTCTGTAATTTTTGTTTCTACATTTTTGGATGCAATTGAAGAAAGTAACAAGTCCAGAAATAATGATTCTTTTTTTTTTACATAGTAATTTGCTATGATATATTCTGTTACATTATTAGTTTATAACCCAGTGCGAAATTCTTCTGATTGTCCAATTTGTACTAATATTAGTAATATACACTTATTTATATATGTAGATCCTTTGATATATTTTTGTTGAATTTTAATTCACAAACGTATGTAACTGCATTAGGCACAATATAGTCATAATCTTGTTGGTGTGCCATAAAATCCCAGCATAAACAAACCAACAATGAAACTCATCTGTTTCCATGTTAAAATTACAAAAAAGTATGATGACAATTTTTTGTAATGTGCCCGCCCTATATATGAGATGATCACACTGATATTTCTTTTTGCTTTAGGTGGTCATGCTCAAATTTAAGCCTTAGTTATATACATAACCTCAAAACTGAAAAATAATGTAGCTATATATGCTTTAAGTTTAGAATAATCTTTGTGTCCTTCTTTATGAGAATATAATTTTTAAGGGGAGGAGGGCAGCTGAAAACCTTTTTTTTGCCTTTGACCCTAGGTCATGTTACAATATACTTGTGCTTATGTAATTGGCATGTTTGTCTGATTCAGAATATGTCTTTGGAAACTTGCTAGAGTTCAATTGTCATGGAAATGGCCACTGTCTTGGATTTTGCCCTGTTTTTCAAAATTGGTTTTCTCTGTTACTACCAAGTCAAATCGTTTCGAAATATTGCATGTCATTTCTAACATTGATTATGTAAAAAAAATACCTGAGGGAATTTGAGGTTTTTTTTTATAGCTGTTTTTTTTATGAATTTTGGAAAATGCAATATATCAATTTGTACCAAATTGTCATTATTATTCATTCATTTTTGTTTTCTCAAAAACCATATTGTTTTTCTTTTTTTATCATGTCAAGCAAACTATGTGAGTCAAATATGATGAAAATAATTTGGTAAGTTTTGAACGAGATAGAAAAATAAGGCAAAAAAAAAACATCAAAGTTTTGAGAAAACTGCAGAAAATGAATTCTATTGACTATAAAACACATTGGAAAATCGTCAATGTGCACAAAACTCTACAATTGACAGAGAGGACATCGAAGTAACCCTGGGCCATGAAATATGAAATCCTTTCTCTCTACCATCCCTGGAGGGCTTGTTCTTGGGTCTCAAATGTGGCCTTGGTGCCGATAATTGCTATTTGATAAGTTAAAATATTCTTGGAGAGATATTTTTTTTTCTGTAATCATTATTATTTTCTTTCTCTGCCACATATATACATTTATGCACCCACTTGTACCCATGCCAACACACATGTATATTAATTATTAGATATTATACTGGATATTGTACCTGCAGATACAATTAGACTGCTACAGTAGGCTTCAATTAAATGTAAGCACATGATATATACCTTCTGTGGTTTAATTCTTTGTTTTCATATTCATGGGCACAGTTATATACTCTAAGCACTAATACTTTTGTTTATCACTATCTAGCTTATCATCATATAATATAAGATACTCCATTGTATAGTCATTTTTTTCTCACTGAGTTGATTGATTTTGGACCGTGCAAGTAGCAGCTCTCATAAATAGATTTGTTCCAACCAAGCGAACGGCTGGAAATCCCCGCCTAATTTTAGTAGGGGAGTACAAACACTCCAAACTGTTCACTACCATTGACATAGAAAAACACATAAAAAATACATGGGACTGGTGACAACTGTTCTCGGATCTTGTGGTAGAGCGGTAACACACATCAGTGAGTGTGCTTTTTTTAGATGGTGGGTACAAACACTCGCTGGGGATTTCCGTGTTTTTGCTTTGTCGAATATGAACTATTGTTACATATATAAATCAAGGTTTAGGCTTTGAAAACAAAATAATGTTGTTTTGATTGCAGTGATTTTCTTCCCACTGTCTTTGTCTCTGCCTTTAATCTCTCTCTCTTTCTTTTTTTTTTTCCTTTCTTTTTTTTTTTTTATTCTCAAATAATGTATTTCACTATAAGATACTATTACTTTCCCTTTATAAGCAAAATATGTCGTAAATTAGAGAAAGATACTATAATGATAACTGAATTAGAATAAGATTAATATTTCTTTGTCCTATAAAGTAATCATGATTAATTGTCCTTCAAAACTATGCACACGATAAATGTATGGCATATAATAGAGTTCTTGTTTCTTTTGTTTCAAGTTTTGATTTTCTTATTTTCCACAGAGGAAATGCTATATTGTTGCACATGAATTACTGATTTGTAATATTGTTTTACCAAAAAAAAAAAAAAAGAAAAATCCTTTATATGACTGCATAGATACATATCTTGTTTCTTTCTGCGCAAGTTTAGTGTAGAGTTAACAGCTTGTATCTTTTTGTGTTATGCAAGTACCTGTGTGAAATTAACATCATGGCTTCACATTCACAAACACAACAAACAAGATAGAATACATGGTTACTTAAAATATACAACATATTTCTGCAGTGATTGTCATGATCTTGAAACTGTATTATATTTTGGAATTTTTTTACTAATTAGTGTGTTCTTCATCTATGTGTGTAAATTTTAAACGTTAACAGAGCAAAAGCATGTCAATACATGTATATTAAACCTATGAAACTAATTCTTTTTTAGAGCAGTGCTTTCAGTTTTGTTTACTTACATTTTAATTGAGAGTATTTGTTACCGGTATGGTTCATTATTAATATTAGAACTTTAAAAAAAAAAAATCTTCCTCTGTGAATGAAAGTCTTAGACTGTATTTCACTTTTGTATTTTATTAGTTGTTCCTGATATACATGTACGTAAATGTTAATCTGTATGGAAAAAAAAAAGATGTTTATATTTTAGATCTGCTGAAATGATTCTTTTGTTTCTTTAAACTGAGACTCCATCAAGATAACTTTCCCCATGGGGCTGAAAGGCAAAAAGAGAATGTAACACTAACACAACTGAGACTATTTGTTTTGTATTTACTCTTTGAATATTCTTTTGTTACTTGTCGTCTATATATTCAGGATAAGAAACTGATTTATATTATAATTGGATATATGCATAGGTTTTAAATCTATAGTGCCAGCTCTTCTGATATTGAAATGCAGATAGTATATTCGAGCATGCCTACATTTCTTAAACTATTGTCAGTGGTTGTACATGTACATATATCTGTGTTTTATTAAGACATGTGGATGTTTTTAGACAATAGTTTTGTACATATGTTGTAGGAATAAGTTCTTCCTTCTTATCACTTCTTTTTTTTTTCAGAGATAGATACACAAGAAAGGTATATGTTTTTTTGTATGATTGTTGTTTGGCTATGTAAAAATTACTTTTTTGTTTTTTAATTCTTTATAATAAAATATTACAAGGATTGATAGTTCCACCTATATGCTTTCACTGTTAAACTTTACATGTTGATTACACAACTTTTTCTATTAGAAGCCTTATTGATATTGATTGGAAATGGAGTTTTAAGTTGTTAAAAAGAAAAAACGTGCATTATTGTTAATTTGTTCTCTAGATGATGGAAGCTGATAAGATACATTTTTGAACATTGATTTTATGATCATTATAGGTGCGGTAGAGTTTGAAAATGCTTTCAGAAGTTGAGTACAGAAAAAGTCCCATTATTTTGTCTTTACCTGTTCCTTCTCCTGCTCTGCTTTATAAAAAAGAAAAGAAACAAAAAAATATTATTCTCCCTGCTCTTTTTTCTTCTGCTTTCTCTCTTCCCATCCTTAATCTCTCCTCCACCCCATCCCCACTGCTATTTTTTAGTTCACTTGTCTTTTTTAAATCTTTTTTTTTTTTCCAGTTAGCTTTTATTTGTGCTGCTTGTCAGTTTGTCTATCACTGCACTTGCGGATAAGTAGATATAAGAATCATCATGGGCTCGGCAAAGTGCATCAGTGTGCATAAATTAGGCAGAGCCTGACAGTTTATCATGAGAGCTGAAAATATTGATATCTGTTTATGTAGCGCTTTTATGTTTTCAAAACTATGTGGGAAGTTCTCTTTAGCTAGTGATAATCAAAATGGTTATTATATCAGTGAATAAAACAAAAGCTTTTCATGGAAATCAATGGTCTGTCGTCTCCCTCTCTTTCTGTCTGTCTGACTGTTTGTCAGTCTGTCTCCCTGCCTGGACAGATATAAGGACATAAGGATATAAGTAAAATATACTTCTTTTTTCATATTTTTTTTCAAGAAATATTTCTGTCATAAAACATTTACTAACTTGTTCAAGTTTTTACACATTTTACACTCGCATTTATGGACGGCCGCCTTGCAAGCCATTATTGGCATTGTTGATTTACAGGGATAGACAGCACTGAACTGATCAAACTGACGTATTGTTAATTAGATGGTTGAAGAAATTGATTGTATATCGATGGTGTCGGGCACAGACCATTTAACTTTGAAATTTGGAGCATTACTGTTAGGCCTCAAAATCACTCACAAACACATGATCCATCACGCCTAAGAATATCTAAGCCCACAGACCAATAGAGATTAGTCAAACTGTCATGTGATCAAACCATCTAAGTTGGAGATCGCTCTCAACCATTAAGTTTTTTCCATCTCGTGTAAAATTTGTGGTTTTGGACTTAGATGGTTTGTGCCCGACACCATTGATAATGTGTTTCTATGAAATTTTTGTTTCATTTATCAAATTTACACATTTCATATGCACTTTCTCAGAAGTAGATACATGTTTGTAAATTACATGGTACAAAACCTCTTCGAAACGAAATTGGGTGAAACAATTATAGAATGTGTGTTGCACACACGGGTAGCCCGAGATGTTAAAATCATTAAACACGACAGAAATACAGAGAGTGACATGTGATTTTGTGAGCAGAAGGGCCATTTTATGAGTCGTTATCTTCAGTAGGCCTACACTATATTCATGTATTGGCCAATTTTCCATACCGATAACAATATAGTTAATGGATAAAATAAACAAAAAAGAGACACATACGGACAGATTAATTTAATATTGTTTTCCAACACAATCTCCTTGTCATTCCTTATACCTCGGAGCACACGTAAAATAAACGTCAGAACGCTCAACTCAAAATCATTTATTTAAAACAACAGCAGTACTTGTATTATGACAACAACAACAAGGAGTCATCTAATTAATGAGGTTTTACACGTCATGAGAAGTTTATTCGGGTCATGTATCTTATTGCCATGGCCACAGTTTTAAGAATACAACGATCACCAACAATGACATGTTTTGAACACTATGGCAATATCAACAATAGCCTCAGCATTTGGATAAATAAGCCCCAGTATGTCTATGGTAAGCCCTCATCCAAAACGAAGGCACGTCATCAGTCACATTTTACAGTCACCGGAGTAAGCTACTGTCTTCAAATTTCCCATAATAGACTTGTCTCGATTAGCGCATTCTGCGAAACCCCCGGCGTCTATTTTAGAAGGTGAGCTAACCGACCACACTGCGCTGAAACAATCAGGCCAAAGCCTACTCATTGAGGCTTTGAATCGAGAGGATGGTTAACAAAACATGCTCTTGTGGCGTGAGTAAAAGCGACTTAAGGCGAAAAGATCATGAGGATATGAAAATGGTGACTTTCAAAAGATTTCCACAGCCCCCAAAAAACAACGAGAAAGATGTATGGAGTGGACAAGGCGATGTAATCACCCGCATAGCCATCTTCATGTCGGCAACATTGGTTACTACAATTTCTTGTACTCGAAGGATAGTGTTTGTTTTAAGTGTGCGCTTTTGTTTAACAAAGCAACAGCAAGATTTGCATTGTTTATCTATAGTTTAAATTCACAATATTTATTAACTTATCTGGCAGTGGTTAGATTTAGATCTAGATCTACAGATCATCTAGTACTATATGGCTGATCTAAATCAATATATTTTACTTTCAAAGATATTGCTACCCCCAGAATCTGGATAAATATATAGAATTTATACTTAATACCAAGGTATACTTTATATCAAGGTGTAAATAACAAAACTAAAGAAGGAAGAGAACTGAACTGTGCAGGAAGAGAACTTGTGTAAATTTAATTTATCATCCACTCCAGGTTCCACTGCACGAAAACCCCAACACCATGTTGTTGTTTTTTTCCAGTGTTTAAAAAACAAAACAAAAACAAAACAGTGGGCCTAGTCTAAGTCTTGTGAACAAGAGTATGTTGAATAGGCATTGTGTTAGTTAAGTCATACTTGTGTGAGCAGAGTTTTGCTGTATCTTGATTATATTGTTCTCATCTTTCTCCAGTTCTGGTATCATAAAGCTAAGAAAACAAGCTTACTTCATAATGCTCAAACGGTGAAATGAAAAGTATATTAACTGAATTCAAACAAGATTATTGTGAAAATGCGTAATATATAAAACTAACGATAATACAAATTCATGACATTCATTTCCCATTTTATGGCTGATCTCGGCTCATATTAAAGCAGATCTAGATCTAGATCTGCCAGTTTACAATAAAGTCTATCAACCAATCAAGAGTTTAGATCTCACTACATCTAGATCTCGATCTAGTCTAGTCTGGATGAATTTTAAAAAATCCCCTAGACGCGTAACATGCAAGGCGTATCAAATGAATGAATAAACATTTTATGTAATTTAGATCTAAGTCTTAGTCTGGATTCAATGCGTTGGGAGACAAAATAGAAGAGATGTCAGAGCCATAGATAGGTTACAGATCTAGATCTATGTACGTGTGTATCTCCAAAATTAATATTACACTGAGACACCTCTGCTTAGTAGGAATTCTTGCAAAAACATAATGTTCTTCACCCCGAAACTAACTCTTTGCTATTCGCCATCATTGAACGCAAGCGGGCGCAGCTCGATATCAGCCCCCCCTTCTAAAAATAGACGCACAAAATTTCCGAGAGATAGGCTTAATCGAGACTCTACTATTGATTCAGTTGCGAACAAGAGTTTTTAATCTAATTACACAGATGAAAACCTGAAAAAGAAGAAAGCCAATGAACTGGAAAAATTGTTAGATGAACTTTTTGTTAGAGATACGGATAGTGTTAACATTAAACAAACCTGCTGTTGAGAAATTGAAATCAAACAAAGTTAGGTAAGGATAAACTTGTCTCTGATCTGAAGAAAGCAAGACTTTTTTTCAGAAAGAACTGTTGCTGAACTACAAGTGCTATGCAAACTTTGAATGCTGAAAATGAAAGTAGGCTTATTGATATAATGGTAAAGTAGGCCTAATCTCGGGAGGGAGGAGGGGGGGGGGGGCATTTTGTTGATGGGATAAGGGTGGCATATTTGTAGCTTCAAGGTGAGGCCAATGTTTCAGCTGGAAATTATGCAAAAGTAGTCAGGATAGTTTCTAAAAATTATTTGAAAAAGATTTTTCAAAGGCAGATTTACCAAAAGCATCATCAGCAGTCAACTTTCAGGATGACAGCCATGTAATTTCTAAATGATGTCAAACAATAGATGAAATTAAAGACTAAGCACTTCACTTATGCTTATCATGGCACAAAACATCAAAAAAGACATATTGAGCAGCATATTGTATTAGATAATGGGAAAACTTTGTCTTCTGGTTTTTCTGATGTTGCCTCGGATACTGTTTAAGTTAAGAAAAAAACTCTGTACATTGTATCGTCAACTTCTTGAGCATTTAGGGGAAAATGTAGAGGCAATCACAATGCCCTGTCAAAGAAAGAAACGCAGCCTTGAATAGTAAAACTTCTGTACTTATATAAGAATATTCTGAACATACTGCCTATAGCAAAAAAAAAAAAAAAAAAGTGAAATGTTGTTCACTTAATTTGACTAATTCATAATGTTCATTGTCAAAATTGGGTTCACGGGACATGTCAGTGTTTTGAATTGTAAGTAAATGTGATACACTATTACTGTTTCACAGCCGCTTCTTTATTCGAATGGTATTATTATTTCCATTTCAATATTTTAAAAATATTTAATATATGTGTCCTTTATAAAGGTCTGTGCTTTACTATGATAATACTTGTAGTTTTATGTGTATTTGTACATGTTTTATTTCATACTTACAGATATATTCCACACCTGTATTTGGTTAACAAAATGCTGATTTTCCCCTCAGAAATACATTTAAAGTGATCTACACCAAAAATGACTGTAACAATGAATCCCCCCCCCCCCTCAAAAATGCATATATACATGAATATCTTTCTATCTGTATTTTATAGAAGGCTATTGTAAAAAATGTGTTTCTGAGGAGAGATTTCTTCCATGGTGTAAAATACAACATCTTCCAGACTTTGCATTCTTGTACTTTGTGAAGTATGTGCCTGGAAACCTTGTAAATAATTAAGCTTGCTGTATGATACAAATCCTATCACCAGTTCATGGCTTTTCTCCCTTATATTGATTGTTTTCTTATTATGTACCCTTGAATATGGCTTTCAGCCTTAAATTGAGTGTAAAATTGGAACCTTCGTTGTTTTTTTTAGAATTTTGGATTGCTTGTAAAAGCAAATATATTACACTTAAACCTAATTTGGCTTTTATGGTTAGAAAAGACTTAGTACAGTGTAGTTTGTAAGAAAAAGTTAATTGTTGATTCACTCTGATTATTAATGTTCTATATGCTACTAATGTAGGGAGGACATTCAATTAATTGCCTAAATCCTTTTGCCTGTCTCCTTGTCTTTCGCGTTGGGTGGAAGCCGTGCTGGAGAGAACAAAGGCAGACTTTTACATTTGTGGAGGCGCTGACCCGTTCAAATAAATTAAAGGAAACTCGCGGCAATGATTTTTAGTTATGCAAAAGGCGTTTAATAGGCCAAGGAGGAAAAAAATCCATTTTTTTGTTTTTATTCAAATTATCAGAAATTTGAATAATCACAGTTCTATATGACTGCTGTAATATGCCCATGTATGTTCGAAAAACTAATGTAAAGAGGCAGCTGTTTGCAATCTAGATCTAACAGGAATTATATTTCTTTCCAAAACACATTAACACAAACTTAAAATACTGTTGTCAAATGTCACGATGACCAGAAAGTGAAACATTATACGATTCTAGAATAAGTTGGTGCCACAAAATACATATACATTTTTCATCATCAAATTCAATCTTATGTTTGTCTACTCTCATTTCAACTTTAAGTAGCCTGAAATAGTGAGAACACTGCTCTTTTTTGTGTCACAATTTATGTGTAACTAAGAAACTAGGAACATTTACTCATAGCAATCGCCTTTTAAAACAATAGACTTGGCATAATGAGTTATTGATTTATTATACTTGCTAATCTTTTCAAGGCTTTTAAAAAATTGCCAAATATGTGACATCATACGGTCAACCTCTTGAGAATGGCTCATATGTACATGTATGTACATAATTATGTTGCTTTTATGTATAATAATATAATGGTGTTTTATAAAATTAGAATGATGGAATAAAATTATTGTATTGTCCACCACACAAGTCAGTTATCAGAACTGGTGTTGATATCTTTGTTCTCTAAGTATTATTCACTGGCGTTACTTTTTTTTCTTCTTGTAATGTGTTTGTTTGTTTGTGTTGGGGTTTAACGACACATCAGCACGATTATATTACGGCTATATTGTGTCAAACACGGCTAGATATCTGTTGTGCAATGGTACATTACAAATTTGACATGGGGGGGGGGGGGGGGGGAACAAAAGAACAGAACACAATTTGAAAATCAAATTTTTGAGACATTT